>SZWC01009914.1:28253-47097 GCA_023375785.1 Penium margaritaceum
GTGGGTGATCTCTACCTTGGTTGAAATACCAAGGGCGGTCGGCGGTTTGCCTGTCGGCGCCGTTTACTCTAGACCATGGCCAAGTGCGGAGTGATAAAGGGTTATGGGCCCACACTGATCGGGAAACTTGGTTCTTTGTACGACCGTTCAGTTCACGTGGAAGGTACCTCCGCAGCAGACAAGACACCACTACTCCATCTGCTTCATCGTCGGTCCACTTGGACCAAGGTACGCATTGTGAGAGACCGGACGCGGGTTGGACCCGTAGTCCACTTTTGCTCTCCACAAACAAGGAACGAGGATACGCTCTGCCATTGTTGGTATGACCCTCGAGTCCAAAGCGGGATACGCTCTGCCCTTGTGGATACAACCCCGTGTCTGTTGGAGCACTTCCTCCACAATAGCTAGGAGACCATCGGCTAGAGGGGTATGCAGCAGACTGCACCTTGAAAATCTTTAGTAGTCATCAGCCTCATCAGCCTACATCGTCCTCAATGAAGCAGAACAGAAAAGACTAAGTGAGCATCCTTAACCACACCGGAATCATGCCGGGGGGGTCAAGAGATCATTCCAGTCACCTCACGGCCCGCCGAGTTGGGCGCGGCCAACGCCATCGCACGCTTCGATGGCAAAGCCTTCGGCACATGGAAATGGCAGTTTGAGGTGGTGATGCGCGTGCACGGGTACCTCAACATGCTGAAAGGGATGGAGGTAACATTGGAGGACGTGGCAAGCGCGGAATACGTAGAGTGGCAAGAGCGAAATGACATCGCTGTCGCACTCCTCGTCACGTCCATAAGCCCCTCCCAAATCTCCCACATAGAGGGGTGCATGACGGCAGCTGAGGCTTACACCAAGCTGAGGAACGTGTACCACTAGACTTCCCTTGCCAATCGACTCTTCATCGTGCAACGCCTCATCGGGCTGCGGGTGGGCGAGAGGGAGTCCATCTCGGACTTCCTCCAGCAGTTTGAAGGACTGCTTCAAGAAGCCCGCGCCATGTCCTGGCAGCTCAACCAACAGATGCAGGCCATGATTCTCCTCATGGCCTTGCCGCCAAGATGGAGCCCCATGATCACCACCTTGGGTGGTTGGGAGGAGTCGGAGTTCACGTACCCTCGTGTCTCCGAGTTCGTCCGGAACGAGGCCATGCGACGCAACAACGATGTCATCAACAATGCCGCGTACGCGAGTGGCTCGGGAGGCACCTCCTCTCATGGCAACAGCAGAAGCAGTGGCAGCGGGAAGAGCGGCAAGAAGAAGGGAAAGTGCTACAACTGTGGCAAGGCGGGGCATTGGACGCGGGAGTGTCTCGCACCAAAGAAGGAAGGAGGCAGTGGTGGGAGCAGCAACGTGAGTAGGAAGGTGGACTCGACGTCTACGAGCATGATGGTCGAGAGCAAGGCCCCTCCCAAGGGCTCTGCGCTGCTGTGCCCGGGAGCCTTCGGGCTCGACAGTGGCACGGACTACCACACCTCTCGCAAGGCATGTGGCTTCTCGTCCCTCACACTGTCCATGGCCAAGTTCCGGTACGCCAACGGAGGCATCGAGTGCGCGGCTGGTGAGGGAGAGAAGGTCATGCACACGCGGCTCAACGGAGCCGACAAGGAGTTGCGACTGCAGAACGTTGTCTACATGCCGAATTTTGCCGCGAACCTCCTCTATGTCTTGCAGATTACGGATCACGCGATGACGGTGGTATTCACACAGAGGGAAGCCGTCATCCTTAAGAACGAGGACGTGAAGATTACCTACACTTTGTTAGACCTTGTCGCCAAGGTGCCACGAACGGATGGGCTCTACGTTCTGCAGACAAAGAGCGCGGAAGGGCACGCTGGGGCGGCGGAGGCAGTAGCGGAAGCTGCACCATTGCCAAATGCCAAGACACCATCCATGCCGCCTACTATGGCGGCTAAAGTCGCCGGAGCAGCAACTGCAAAACTGTGGCACATACGCCTTGGGGACGTGGCCGACAGCACCCTGTAGGTCATGCATGAGCAGAAGCTTGTACGTGGACTTGAGGGGTGTGAGCTGAAGGGTGGATGCAACGCTGGGTGTGAGGCTTCCCTGCAAGGGAAGACAAAGTGGAAATGCTTCTCCAAAAACGGTTGCAGAGCAGAGGGCATACTCGGCCTCGTCCACAGCAACGTGTGTGGCCCCATGCGCACCACGTCCAACGGCGGCTCCAAGTACCTCCTCACCTTCATCGATGATTACTCTCGAAAGGTGTGGGTGTACTTCCTCAAAACAAAGGGAGAGGTGCTGGAGCACCTGCAAGAGTTTGTCGCCATGGTGGAGCGACAAACCGGGCGGAAGGTCAAGGCCTTGCGGAGCGACAACGGCGGAGAGTACGAGGGGTGCAAGCCGTGGCTTTGGGCACACGGCATTGTCCACCAACCTACTACCCCCTACACACCGCAGAGCAACGGCGTGGCCGAGTGTATGAACCAGACCATTCTCGCCATGACGCAAACCATGCTGTTCGACTCAAAGCTCCCTGCTCGCTTCTGGGCGGAAGCAGCCCGCACTGCATGCTACCTTATCAACCTCATGCCTGCTGCAGCACTGGACAACAAGGGGACACAAAAGGAGCAAAGTGCAGAACGCATGATGCCACAAATGTGGTCGGGAAAGAAGCCGGATGCCTCTCACCTAAAGGCATTCGGCTGCACTACTTGGGCCAAAGTCCAGGACGGGCAAGGAGCGGGGAAGTTGGATGCACGTGCGCGCAAGTGCATGATGATCGGCTACGAGGCCACGCACAAGGCGTACAGGCTGTGGAACCAGGCAGCAGGGAGAGTCATCACCTCCAGAGATGTGACCTTCCAAGAAGATTCACACGGCAAGGGAGAACTGTTGGACCCAGAGAAATCCAAAACAGGGAGAGTGGATCGTGCTGCTGGAGGCGGGTGACACACCCCCGCCTAACTGGCATGGGACGCTAGTGGCCGTAAACAGCGAGGCTGCCAATTCAAGGAGAGCATCCACTCAGGCTGAAGCTGAGTTGACATCCGACAGCGCGTCGGAGACATCTAAGGCCTGCTTGAAGGCCAGTGGCTCTTCCCTTCCAGCAACCCCTCCTGGGGAAGCACAGCAGCAGCAGCAGCACAAGCAGCTAGCACCAGCACCACTATGGTGCAGTGAGCGCCAAGCAAAGCCTGTGAAGCAGTACGACGGAGGGAAGGCCGAGTGGACCGGCCTGAGCTGGTCGTGCCTTGCGCAGGGAGAGCCGGCTACCATCGCCGAGGCTCTCTCACAGCCGGACGCCGCTAAGTGGAAGGAGGCGATGGAGAGCAAGCTCGCCTCCATCGAGGAGAACGGAACGTGGGAGCTGGTGGACAGACCACCAAACGCACACGTGGTGGACGTGAAGTGGGTCTTACACGTCAAATGCAAGCAAGACAACAGCATCAAAAAGTACAAGGCAAGGATCGTCGCGAAGGGGTTCTCGTAGAGAGCAGGGTCTGAGTACGACGGGACCTACTCTCCTGTCGCGTCCTTCCCCTCCATCCGCACCTTGCTGGTTGTGGCTGCGGTGCGCAACATGGAAATCCACCAGATGGACGTCAAGACCGCCTTCCTCTACAAGAGGCTTGACAAGGAGATACTAATGGAGGTGCCCGAGGGTGTCAAGGCAAACCCCGGGCAGGTGTGTCGCCTCATCAAGGCGCTCTACGGGCTGAAACAGGCCCCAAGGATCTGGTACAAGGAGATGGACAGCTTCATGGCTGGCCTTGGCTTCTCGCACTGCCACAACGACCCCAGTGTGTATGTGCCTGCGGATGACCAGGGGTTGTTGCTGGTAGCGCTGCACGTGGATGACCTGATTCTGACCTCTACCTCCATGAAGGCCCTCGAGGCCCTCAAGGAGAAGTTGCATGGGTGGTTTCAGATGAAGGACATGGGCAAACTCGAGTACTACTTGGGCATCGCCATACATCGCAACCGAGGTGCAGGCACCATCGAGCTCAACCAGACAATGTACATCTCAGAGGTGCTTTGGCGCTATGGCATGGAAGATTCCAATCCCCTGAGCACTCCTCTCCCCACGAAGTGAAATCTCACCTCCGCCCACTCCCCCAGCACGGAAGCCGAGCGCAGCGAAATGGAGGATGTGCCGTACCAGTCTGTGGTGGGTAGCATGTATGCCATGGTTGGCATGCGGCCGGACATCTCCTTTGCTGTGGGGCTAGTCAGTCGGTTCGTGGCCAACCCTGGGCCACTCCACTGGTAGGCCGTGAAGCGCATTTTGTGCTATCTCAACAAGACACGGCACATGGGGCTGCAGTACGGCGGCCTTCAACAAACAGACCCTCTGTGCCTCAAGTGCTACACTGACGCAGATTTTGGAGGCAACGTGGATGATAGGAAGTCCACCTCGGGCTTTGTGTGCCTTGTGAATGGCGACGCTGTGTCGTGGGCCAGACGCAAGCAGGACTGTGTCTCCATCTCAACCGCAGAAGCTGAGTACGTGGCGCTGTCTGAGGTGTGCAAGGAGACGCAGTGGCTATGCAGCTTGCACACTAAGATGCACGCACCATAGAAGGAGGCCACGGTCGTCTACGTCGACAACCAGAGCGCGATGGACATTGTGTTCAAGGACACCCTCTCCAGGCGGACCAAGCACATCGACATCCGCTATCACTACACGCGCGACCTCGTCGCCAAGGGAGTGGTGGATCTGCAGTACATCGCGACCAAGAAGATGCTCGCGGACTTCCTGACGAAGCCGCTGGACAGTGACCCGCACATGGCAGGGGCACGAGGCATCGGGATGGTGAGCGCAACAGACGAGGGCTGAACGGGCGGCCTACTTCACAGGTGGCCGACATCGCTGGGCCCATGGCCGCATCAGGAATCTAGCCGCAGATGGACGCAGGTGCAAGGGAGAGTTTGTTATGTTCTGTGTATGCCCCTGGTCCAATCATTGGAAGATTTAGACTGGGTATGCACAGCGTTTGTAGCGCAAGTCCCCCAACGACATGCAAGAGAGGCTGAGAGAGACAAGGCATGCACTACTCATCCTTGTGGAGTAAGTCCCCTTGGTCTACTCTTGGTAGTCTACCTGGTGCATGCTCCTTAGGACAATTTCCTACAGCCTAGTGGATGAAGGCGTCATCTCGCAAGCGAGAGGTCGTGGGTCGAATCCCGCCAGGACCAAAATTTCTTTGTGACTAAACAGGGCCAAGGAAGCTTCATAGAAGCCTCTAAGGTCCAAGGTGGATCAAGCGCCACTTGGCGGTCACAGAGGGTGCCATGTCATCAAAGCTGATGACACTGTCTAGGGTGGCCTTGGGGGGGGACCTCCAAGGAGCCACTGGGAGCACTGACCAGAGACTGTATAAGGCCTGTCATTTGCATGTGATTATATGTCATCTCTTACTCTTGAGACTTGGGAGAAAACTAATCACTTGTTGGCCACCAAGAAAGAGGGTAAAGAACAAGTGCAAGTGCACACTTTGGTGTGTAGCATTGCCAGTTGGGTGAGAGTTTGGAACACTCTCCGGCCACGGTTGGGACAAGCTAAGTGAACCTTTCAGTGTAGAAACACCACTCCGTGGGTGATCTCTACCTTGGTTGAAATACCAAGGGCGGTCGGCGATTTGCCTGTCGGCGACGTTTACTCTCGACCATGGCCAAGTGCGGAGTGAAAGTGACCTCAACTCCATCGAGGAGAATGGGACATGGGTGCTGGTGGACAGACCTGCCAGGGCTCACGTTGTGGGGTCCAAGTGGGTGTTGAAAGTAAAAAGGAATCAGGACGGCAAGATAGACAAGTACAAGTCACGGGTGGTAGAAAAGTTGTTCTCTCAACAGCCTAGCACAGAGTACGATGACGTTAAATGCTCGCCATTGGTGCTGCCGGGAACATGGAGGTCCACCAGATGGATGTCAATACAGCCTTTCTTTATGGAAAACTTGACAAGGAGGTGTTGATGGAGGTTCCAAAGGGGGTTCATGCTCCCGTGGACAAGGTGTGTACAATAGTGAAGGGACTCTATGGGCTAAAAAAAGCGCCAAGACTTTGTTACAAGGAGATGAATACATTCATGGGTGAGGATTCCTTCATGCGCTGTGACAACAACCCTAGCATGTATGTGCATGAGAACACAAAATGACAATGTTGGTCGCCTTGTATGTTGATGAACTCATTCTATGCGCTTCTTCAACGAAGCTCCTAGACGATCTCAAGGGGCAGCTGAGTAGCAGATTTGAGATGAAGGACATGGGTCCTCTTGAACTTTACCTTGGAATTGCCATCAAGCGTGACAGAGAAGTAGGTACCATCAGCCTGAACCACACAAAATACATTGACTCCATCATCAAACGACATGACATGGCAGATTGCAAGCCTGCAAGCACACCCATGAGCTCAGAGTGCAAGCTCTCTTCCTCCATGTCTCCATCCAACGAAGCGGAGAAAAATGACATGCTGGGCATCCCATATGAGTTTGCAGTGGGCAGTCTGATGCATGCCATGGTCGCCACCCGATCAGATATAGCCCATGCTGTTGGGCATGTGAGACGGTTTGTGGTCAATCCTGGTCCACTTCATTGGCAGGCTTTGAAGTGCATCATGCGCTACCATAAGGGGACATGGCACGAGGGGCTCCAGTTTTGAGGCATTGGTAGATCCATGTCACTTCGTCTCATGTGCTGCATCGATGCTGATTGGGGGGTGAATATCGACGACAGAAAATCTACCTCGGGCTTCGTGTGTATGCTGAATGGAGGTGTAGTTAGTTGGACAATTTGCAAGCAGAAATGTGTATCTCTCTCAACAACTGAAGTTGAGTACATCACCTTGGCTGAGGTATGTAAAGAGATGAAGTGGCTACGGATCATGCTATCTGAGATGAAGGCACCACAGGCAATGGCGACTGTCATCAAGATTGACAACATGAGCACGATTGACATGTCCAAGAACTCCGTCCTGTCCAATCGTACAAAGCACATTGAGATCTGCTTCCACTTTGTTTGGGACTCGGTCTACAAGAAAACAGTGGACATCGAGTATGTTGGTGCCAAGCTGAACCGGGCTGACATGCTTCCAAAGCCACTGGACAAGGATCTCCACCAGGTGGACAAGCAAGGTATCGGCGTGGTCAACACAAGTGATGACGAATGATGATGATCACTGACGGAAGGTGCAAGTGAGAGATTTGTTGAATGTTTTTGCCCCTTGTTCAGAGCTGGAAGACGGATCACGAATGCTCTGCTCCTTGTGGAGGTATGACCCATGGATCCATTGTAGGGTGAATCAACTATGCTTTGTCTCATGTGAGATATGACCGGTGGGTACACCATGTGGGTGAGTGGTTACCTTGGCCATTTTGTTGATTTGGCCAAGTGAGAGGTCATGAGTTCGATCCTGGCTCCCTCCACATCTTGTTTTCTATAGAAGATTCCAAGAAAGAAATTCCGTAGCTTCTTGGATGCTACATGGTTGGTCAGTCACCTTGACACTAGGATGCTTATGTGTCAAGCCAACGGCCCCAGTCTGTTGGTGATGTGGCTGGTTCAGGCCACTTCCAAGGAATGTGCTTTTGCGTTCTAGGACTCTATATAAAGCTATGAAAGGCATTGTCTTGCATGTTGATCAATTAACACTTGCTTGATGCTCTTGTGCGTATTGACAACTTGAGCTCCTCTTGAGATGTAGTGCTAAGGCGTTGGTACTCTTGAAGGTGAAGTATATGCCTGATTAAGTTTAGGGTACAGGACATATGTCAACAAAGGAAGAAGGTGTAAAAACCTTTGTGAGACTTTTGGTTTTGCGTCTTCTCTGCCAGAGGCGGTTAGCTCAGTAGCTAACAAGCCGATCTAGTTCCACACCTAAAAGAGAACCCATGAGGGGGGAGGATTGCAGCAGCACCACTTTGATCCGAGAAGGCATTGGGTAGCTGTGTGGTCCTCGAATTGGCTGACCGCTCCGATGGGACATGCGACATGAACGCCTTCCTCACGATCATGGAAATGCACCTTTGCCTTGCTTATTTCAATGAAGGAGAGTGGGACACTCAGGGAATGCTCTCACTCAAACCAAGTATTTTTGAGAAGGTCATTGACCTCTGCAAGGAGACGCAACAACACTCTGACCCAACATGGGAGGAGTTTTGTGAGCTGATGCCTGAGTTGTACTCGAAGCCTTCACAATCTCAAAAGGCTAAGAAGGAGCTCGAGGTCTTCACGCAAGGGGCTGTGATAGTGTAAAAGCATGCTGAGGAATTTTTGAAGATAGCAAAGAAGGTACAAGACCTCCATCTAATTGAGAAGGCAAAGATTGATCTGTTTCTAAGTGGCCTCGCCATCCCCCAGCTCAGATTGTTTGTCTCCATAACGATAGGAAGGAGTGGGAGAGCCTACATGCACTGGTGACACGTGTGTGTAAGGTACACAAGCAATTAGTTGCCCTTTGGGATTGTGATGCACATGAGAGCAGGCCGTCTCGTGAGAAAATACATCAAAGGGCGCAGCAGACGGGACTTCTGAGCCACCCAAGAAATTCCACCATCAAGACGGAGAGAACCGGTCTTGCTCTACCATCATCTGTAGGCACTGCCACGAGGCTAGCCACGTTGGATGTGATTGCCCATAGTGTAACCAGCAGGGATAGCAAAAGAGGCAACAACAGGGACAACATCACCATGGGTAAGGCATGTGCCATGGCAGAGGCCCGAACCGTCCAAATGGTGCTGGCCAAAACAGCCTCCAGAGGGTCAGCCAGCACCAGCGTGGACAATGCCAGGGCAATGGCAATGCCCGAGTAGACCAGGGACGCCCTCAGGCGGGCACCTCCAGGGCCAGGCGTTTGCAGGCATGCAATGCCAGGGCTTCATCGATGGCCAAAAAGGACATGGATGCCCACGCGATGGAGATCAAGTCTTTGGAGGAGGGCCTAGAGGACGTGATCGTCGTCCTCAGGATGGCCATGATCAGGATTTATACCGTAGCCACCAGTGGGCCACTATATGGGGTTGATGTGAATCTTGGAGGGGATGAGAATAGGAAGTTCATGTTTTGTGATGATGATATCAAGAACGTTGAGCTCCTATCAGCACAATGTTTCTTAACGGTCTACGTGGCCCTCGTGAATGCTGAATTTCTCTTCCTTGGTCGCTCGTGCCCACTTTCCTATGTGACAGGAAAACATTAAAAATCGTACATGTCTGATAGTAACCACTGAGAAACCTGGCCAAGTGCTTTGTAAGCTATGCATGAGGCTCATAAAAAAAACTCTTTGACTTCCGAAATAATGGATGTGCCTATCAATCCAAATATGAACATGCCAGCCTTCAAAGGATGGAAGCTACAGGCTTCATTTACGAAAGGATATCGCATGTAGGAAAAGATAGATAGCATGGTTTAATTACAGACAAGCACCCATACCTATGGCATCTACCACTTGGAGGGATAACCCCCATCAAGAATTTTCATCAGTAAGTTAGAAGCAAGGATGGCGATGCAACTACATGACAAGCTAGCGGGTGCTTGAGCTCGCATCTTGGTCGATACGAGGGTGGGTGAATGTTTTGCAAGTGGAGCATTCGTACGTACATGGACATTGAAATACACACCACGTATAAGAATAGTAACTTTCGGTGATGACAGGGAGGTATCAATGACTCCAGAGGGCACCACACGGCTCTCACTACCAGGATACATGACCACGGTGCGTTTTACTGTTCTCGACCTCATGGACCCCTTCAATGTGGTCTTTGGGGATCCATGGCTGGTCAACCACAAAGCACTCATGTGTTTTGACACAAAAATGCTACAAATATGTAGCAGGAGAAGGACCATCACCCTGTCCCCAATGCCTTGAGTTTGAAGGCCAGAAGCTTCAATCCTAGAAAGCCTCACAATACTTCACCTAAAGAGACATCTAAGGCAAGGTTGTTGGTGCTTTCTAGCAACCATAAATAAACTCAATGATCAACCAGAGAGTGATGTGCCCGCAGGGTTGGCCGACATCATTTCTAAGTTCTCCGATGTGTTTGAGCCACCGCCAGACGGGTTGCCACCTAGGGACACGGTTGGGCACACAATCCTGTTGGAACCGGGAGCAGTACCTCCCTACCGATCTTTCTACTGTTTGATTACAACAAAACGGCAAGAAGAACAAGCCCAGATCAAGGAGTACCTATGGAAGGGATGGATTAAGCCAAGCTCTTTGCCCTTTGGAGCGCCTATCTTGTTTCTTTTATCAAGAAAGATGGTGGCCTCAGGATGTGGACTATTGGGAATGAAACAAACTCACTGTATAAACCCGAAACCCGCCCCCGTGCATCGAGGACCTATTTGACCAGCTTCAAGGAGCAAAAGTCTTCATGTCTCTTGATCTACTACAGAGCTACCCTCAAATTCAGATCATGGAGGAGGATGTACCAAAAAACGATTTTCAGAACTCATCTCAAATAGTATCAGTTCTCGGTCATCTGCTTAGGACTGACAAACACACCTGTGAAATTCCAGGCAGTGATGGACAACGTCTTTCGTGAACACCTCAGCAAGTTGGTCTTGGTGTATCTTGACGACGTCCTTATCTGTTCCAAGAATTGTGAGGACTATGAGCAACACTTACTAGCAGTGCTCGACATCCTTCAAACCAACCGTCTCTTTGCAAAAGAATGGCAAGTGCAAATTTGTGCAGCTCAAACAGGAGTACCTTGTTCATGTTGTCAACGACAAAGGAATTGGGGTGGACCCTTGCAAGGTGGACGTTGTCAAGCAGTGGCCTCAACCATGGAATGTGGGACAGCTCCACTCCTTCTTGGGTCTTACAGATTACCTCCAACGCTTTATGAGAGGCTACTCCACCTTGACAAGTCCTCTCAAGGAAAGTACATGGTGCTGGTCATCAAAGTGCACTGAAACATTTGAGACAGTGAAGACAATGTTGGTCTCGGCACCAGCTCTAGCACCTCCCGACCCAACCAAACCTTAGGAAGTATGGTGTGATGTGTCGGTCACGGGAGTGGAAGTTGTACTTATGCAAGATGGTTACGCTGTGGCTTACGAGAGCTGGAAACTCTTGGACGCAGAGACCACGTACACAACTAGAGATCAAGAGCTCCTGGCAATGGTGCATGCATTTAATACATGGTGTTGTTACCTCGAGGGAGTAGCAAAGCACATCACGGTGGTCACATACCATAACCCACTCACTTACTTATAGACGGAGCCAAACCTCCCCTGAAGGCAGGCATGCTGGAGCGATTACCTGAGTCGATTCACATTCACCTGGGAGTAGAAACCTGGACAGGCTAACGTGGCTGATCCCTTGAGACGTAATCCGTCTCACATGAAGCTTGTGGTGGATAACAAGAAAGTCACCCACTGGCAGTTTGCAGCGCTTGTGTTGACAATCACAGTAAAAACAAACCCACTCCGTTCAGCCCCACGACCAGTGATGGACGTAAATCCTTTCAAGAACCATATCCGTATGGGCTACACCATGGACCCTCGGTTCAGTGAACCCATGAACCTTGAACGCCATGGCCTTGTTGAGGCGGNCAACTTGCAAGATTCGATCATGTTTGAGTTTCCTAACCCTCCGTCATCCCAGCATGTGGGACCAAAGAAGACGAGGCATGCTCTTGCTCAGCACTATTGGTGGCCAGGTTGAAGTACGGACATCAAAAAGTACTGCATGATGTGTGATCTATGCCTGCATCATGAGAGTCCCAACAAGGCACTAGGGGGGCTCCTCTAACCTCCACAGCTACTGGCCAAACCGTGGGAGTTGGTATGAATTTCATCATGGGACTTCCAGAGACAAAGAAAGGCCATGACGCTATTCTCGTCGTGGTTGGCCAAGCAACTGGGATGGCCAATTTCATACCCACGACAATTCGGGTCGCGGCCGCAGAAACAGCTTGCGTGTTCTATGAAGGCGTAGTGAAGCACCATGGATTACCTTTACAAATCGTCTTTGACCGTGATCCGCGCTTTGGCAGCCAGTTTTGGCTCACATTACAGGAACGGTTCGGAACACGAAAAAACATGTCCTCAGAGTTTAATCCCCAGACTGACGGGCAGACGGAGCGCATTATCCATTCACTTAAACAAATACTCTGTATGTACGTTGACCCAACAATGGAAGATTGGGATGAATATTTGGCCCCGGCTGAGTTTGCTTTAAACAATGCGATGAACGAGTCTACTGGCTTTACCCCATTCTTCCTCAACCATGGTCGGCATCCGGTGGTGCCCGCTTCTATGGTGAACTACGGGGGTGGCAATGATCAGGTACCCTTTGTCCAGGCCTTTGTTGAGCACATGGATGCCCTCTGGCGGGATGCCAAGGCTCACCTACGTGGTTCTTGGCAGTGCTAGAAGGCCTATGTTGACCACAGACATTGTGATGTGATGTTTTCCATTAGAGATTGTGTGTTATCTGAGTACACAAAACATGCGGCTGAAAACACCGGGTGCACAAAAGATATTGCCCAAATGGCTTGGGCCCTTCATAGTGACCCACAAAAATTGAATGGTGGCCTATTGATTGGATTTTTTACAACGGATGCGGATCCATGACTCATGCCATGTGAGTTTGATTGCACTCTATGCAACACAAGGGTCTGTTCAGCCACCCCCTCTGGATGTCCTTGCCGCAGAAGGCCAGTGTGAAGTGCACCGTATCCTCCAACACCGTGAACCAAATCTGGATACACGAGTGGTGAAGGAGTACCTCATTTGCTGGGCCGGTTGTGGACCTGACCACAACACTTGGGAGCAAGAGTCGTGAGTTCCATCCGTAGCAATCGCTGAGTACTAGGAGTAACTGGCTGCCCGCCGAACCCGACGTGCCCTCGGGGGAACCACCCCAACACTGACCCCCTTGAGAGGATAATGACACAGGTCCTTGGGCTTGTTATTGTCTTGCTTTGGATAGATTATCACTGGGACGCATGGGCACATACTGCGGAGACGCTTCTGGAAAAGGGGGAGGAAGCAAGACCATCATGCTTGTTTGTAAAAGCTCAACAACCTACAAGCCTGATTATTCTGAATCATAATGTTATTCTCTCCATGGTCTGGCGCTACCATCAAGAGACAAAAGAGAAATATCTATCCAATCTTTTCACAAGGTTTGAAAGCAAACCGAGCGTGGTTCGTAGCTAAAGGGAGAGTAATGTACAAAAATGATGATTTGAATAAAAGTATAAATGTGCAGGTCAAGACAGCCTGTCACGATGACTGTACAATAAATGTGCAATCGCGACTGTCTGGCTAACCTGTTCCACGACCAAAGCTAGAAGGTCGTGCGATTCTCAATCAAACATGTGAATAAACATCAACATCCTCCCATAATGAACATGTTGACAATTGCATAGTGTTAAACACGCCAAGGATAGTTCCAATGTTATTTCTGAACACAGGATGGAAATGATTAAAATAGTAAAATGAATCATTACTTAATAGTAAAACAATGACAGAGCTTTGAAAGGCACGGCAAGCCATGACGACTCCGGCAAGGAAAGACCACTCCGACGAGGAGGTCGGACATTCAGTTTTACAACTCTAACTTTTCTCAGCTCGCCTACACCTTTTCAAAGCTAAGTCTAAGCTTCCACGTTACGTCTTTCCCATTATCTTTTCACAAAAAGTACAGGTGTCGTGTAGGGTGACATGGATGGCCTGATGAACCCCTCACGGAGTATGTCATCCAGCTGCATTTTTAGGTCAGTCAACTCATGGTCGTAAATCCGATAGGTCTTCTCAGCCTTCCGTCTACTGCCTGGCTTTGGGTCTACATGGTGATCCAAGTTGTATTGCGGAGGTAATCTCAAGGCAATGTGTTGAGAAAAATCCCTTCAAACTCCTTGATGTACGATTCAAATGCCTTTGAAATGTCTACAAACTTGTTAGATGTATGCTCATACATCTATTGACACAATCTCCTATGCAACCCTTGTCTAGACGTGGACGAGCCACGCTTGTGCTCCGCATTGCAGATACCGTTAGGTCACATCAAGACGTGTCCGTTGATGTTTTGTGACTGATGCAACTTCCTTTTCTACTTGTACATCCGTTGCTTCTCATAATCACCATTGCGTCATGGGTCCCTCAATCAGAGGCATGTGTCATTATCTCCCATTGATGGTAACGTATACTGATTTGTGGCTCCAGGCCACTTATGGATTGTGTCGATATAGGAAATGTCACATGCGGGTGATTTTGTTCTCGCTTTCTCGGCAGGTCCTTTAGACGATTACATCGTGTAGGTCTTTCATTCATCGTTGGAGTTGCTAAAATTTTTAACGGATCTGAAGTTGTCTATCAATGGTTTTTCTTTCAAGCACCCTTGGTTTGGTTTACAAACACAGCTTTCGAACCATGTGGCTACTTTCAAAGCTGTTAGAAGCTCCTCCGTCCAACAGTTTTGGTCCCGTTATATGACTTTTACAGCCCCACTATTGCACTTGTAGTAGTATCGCCGGTTTTTTGTCCTCATACCCCTCGTTGATCGTTGCAATCTCATAAAACCTATTTGCTATGACGTGAGCCGTTCAGATGGGTGATTGGTCGGCAAAGTTTTTTTCAACCAAACAGGAGGTTCATCATCTACTCTTGACCTTTGACGTTTTCCGACTCCTCATTTCTTCTCTACGATGTCTTTCCCCTCTTGGCCTGTTACTGTCATTTCCAACAGTAGCTCAAGATGTGCCTCACAAGTCCAAAATAGTCGTTGATCATGCTGATCGACTACGTCAATCTCCATCAGAGACGAGGTTTATGTCAACTTTGAGCTCTTGGCGCCATGACATGGATTGTGGCCTTGGGGCTGCCAGACGTTGGATTCCTTCAATCGAGAGTTGTAGTAAGAAATGTTAATGTAATGAGCTGAGATCATTTGCAGAAGGTCGCCCTGGATGCCAAGTATGGTGATTGCTTGCCTAATGTCAGACGTGAGGTTGTTTTGTGGTACAAACAGAGGTGGTTAGGGGCGAGTTAAGTGGTGGTGATGATTCCACAGAAACGCCATGTATACTCTGTTATACAGGAATACAAACACAAGCGTTGAAGCTTGTATCATGCGTCAAACTTCTTGTTCAACGCTTGCGAGTATGATGCGTACATTTTTCATCCATTTCTCTTGTGGAGGCAGTGAGTCGTGCCGTGTTGGATTGGTCTGCTCAAGAGGTAGAACATATGTCGTTGACAAAGTCGGAGTGGTCTCGTGAGTTTGAGGCTCTGAAGCAGTGAGGCTACTGTGTTTGAAAGAGTTGATGTTTTGAAGTGACTTTTTCTGCACCCTCTTAAACCGCTATTCTAGCTCCCTTGGCCCCATAGGTAGCGGTTCCAGGGGTCCTAGCGATCCCGGCGGTCCGTGCGGTCCCGGAGGCTCCAACGGTCCTCACAGCCTCTACATTTCTATGTGCTGATGCGGTAGAACGTTTTTCAACGCTGGAGCTGTAGAAGGTGATTTAGTAAATCACACACAAGGTCGTGCATGTGAACGATGATGTCAATATTGCCTGTACATCGCTGGACGCAAACCTTGTCGGGTTTGTATTGTTCAACCTGCCTCGTCTGAGGCGGTTGTTGAGGTGTCAAGCCAAGGTGAGAAAGCCGAGGTAGGTAAACCATCCTTGGACTCCGCAACGCATATGTACACGTCCAGGGCATGAGCACGCCCTCTCAGACGAAAATGCCGTATTAAACTAGCTTGTGTAGTGGAAAACTAATTATACAAATATTCCCATTAAATCACTATAAATCCATAACTTCACGTAGACTCCTCTGAATTTGGAACCAACTCCGCTGTGCTGAAGCCAAAATCCTGCACAGTTATTGCTTCAGCTAATATTGAGTAATCAAATTCGTCCAACCACCTTATCATACGCATAACATCATTAATCGTGATTATATTTGTATTTAGGTATTCACTTCGTTAGGAAAAAATAAAAACTTGATCTAAAAGGGAAATTCAAAATTGTTATGTATTTCTTCCTTTAATTTGTACATAGAATAACATTTGATTTGATTTGCACGCACGTTCTTACACTTTTCTTGTTTCATTCCATAACCAAACGATGCAATGTTGGGACATTTTTACATGTAGACCGGTTTTTGCAAGAGTCTAGAATTTCTGCTACATTTGAATTCGTGGGATGTGCCTGATGAAGGAAGAGTGGTGGATTGGTGCATAGTGGGCGTCAGGGTGCTTGATTTATTTCAATATCTGCTAGGAGGTCAGAAAGCGGACCTGAGTTTGATCAAAAGCTAGATCTCAACATGTCTTGCCCTTACCGACTGGTTACGACCACGGGAGGGGGGGAAAAAAAAGTCTTGCGCTTGGCGACGCTCGAGGGCCACGACGTGTGAAATACGCGTTTGCGCGGGGGCGCTTTTAGATCGTTGGCTCTGCCGCGTCGCCTATTCGGGCCGCTCGCCCTCGAGCGGCACGGCGTTGAAATTAGGCCCAAACCGCGGGCTGTAGACGTAAGAGTCTCCTATTCTATTCATTTTCGGGAATCTCGTCGACTACCTTGGCCGCTGCTGGCAACGGGCGAATTAGCCGGAGTTTTTCGCCCACCAATAACATTTTTCACCCACATGCCCTCGTGGCTGGCTTTGGGTGAACGTGGCCGTTAAGGGTTATGAACCCATCGGCGGTAAGGCGCCTGTGCACCGGAGACCTGGGGAAGGTCCGGTGTCTTGCCGCCTCCACGTAATGGCGCCCTCGTTGGAGTCGAAGCGGACACCGTTGCCGCCGCCCCCCGCAAAGGAGAGTGCGAAGGGTACAATTCACCCTCTTTCGGCGCGCGAAAGTTATGGAGTCTCCGTTCGTGACGTCACCGTCGAGGGTGGGCGAATTAGGATTCGCCACTCTCCGTTTCCCAGCCGCGGCCCTTGTACCTGTCGCCTGTCGTATGCGGGTCGTGGCTCATGCCGGGTTACCTGAAAACGGGCCGAGATGCATGCACCGATGTCGGCTGATGTCTAGCTAGGAAATGTTCCAGGCTGTCTAGAGTCTTCCGTGGCCGCCCAAGACCGCTCAAGAGCGGCGGTGCGGAACGCATAGCTCTGCATCACCGCTTCAGACGACATATAGCATGCACGAATCCTCAGCAATGTAGTCACAACTCGGCCTGATCGCCCCTTTCTGCTGACATTACGTCTTGCATCCTTGGTGGCCCTCGCCATCACTCTGATTCGCTACAGCACCAGTATGGCCCCCTCTGCTTTGGTCCGCGGGGGCCGCAGTATCAGCTCGGCGATGCCGCTGCCTTCGGATCTGCGGCTCGTCCTCCTGCTCGTCGCACTCCTCCCGAGTGCTGGCGCGCGCTTCTGGCAGTCGACGACTGACAGTACCTCGGACGGCGACCTCGATCCNGCCCAATGCCGGCCTGGCCAGCTCATGACTGGCTTCTACTGCACAGGCAGCTACTGCGACAACATCTATCTGCAGTGCGCCAACGCTAGGGTGAACCTCGTTGAACCTACCGGCCCGTGCCCGTCGTGCCAGACTGCCTCCTTCTCCGACGGCTCACCCAGCGGTGCCAATTGCACTGACGGCCGCCTCGTGTCCGGCATGAGTTGCACCGGATCCTACTGCGACAACGTCAGGCTCATCTGTTCGAAGCCCGAGTCCACCTTGACGTGGGTCGGCGCGCCCAAATGGAGCGCCTGGTTCTCCGAGGAGGACGCTTCTTCACCGTTCGAGACTCCGCCCGACACCTTCATCCTCGGCGCCCAGTGCAACGACGACTACTGCAACAACATGCGCTTCCTCATGGTCCGCGCCATCACCGCGGCCGGGTCTGCATTCGAGGAGCTGTCGGTGGGCGAAGTCCGGAACATTGCCGCGCAGGGCAGCTCACCACTGGACCTCATGCCGCGCGCCGCCTTTGTGGTTGGCACGACTGATGCGCAGGCGGTTGTGGTGGGATCCAAGGTCCCGCAGGACAACACAGCTTTCGGCAACAGCACGTGGCAGTGGTTCCCCGACCCTTTCTCTCAATCCGCAGATTACCGCCGTTTTACCTTCTCCACACAGCTCCCGTCCGGTAGCTCCTTCGCACTGGAAGCCCCCCGCGACCCCAGCACCTCCCCACCCCCCTTCTCCATCGTGGCGCTGGGATCGGCCAACAACGAGCGGCTGACGTGCGTCAACGTGGACCAGAGGGTTCAGGTCAACAGCACGACTGCGGTTCGGGCTTCCCTCTACTGCCTGCCGTACAGCGTATTCCCCCCCCGCACGGTGCTCATCTCGTATCCTACCGGGAGGGTGGACGTCACCGCCCTCATTGCCGCGGACCCAAGGAGGAACCCGTGCGACTCCACCGGAATCTCCTGGAGACAATGCTGGTACACTGGCACAGCAAGCACTGTGCAGTCCCGCCTACTGACTCAGAACCTAGTGGGAAACCTCTCCTTCAACAGTGAGATCTACCGCACCGTTGGCCTCACTCTAAAGAACCAGATGATGGCCCAGCTGAACAAGGTGGGGTACCCAATAGTGCGCCAGGACATAGACATGTTCGCCAAGGCGGCGTACAAAGCCTGTCCGGATTGCAACAACCGCGAGGAGCCGACGCGCACTCCCATAGGATGGAACTTTGAGACGGTTCACACGATGAGGGAGGAGGACGCGAGGCAGGCCCAGGTCAAGGCTTGCCAGAGGAACAGATACACGGGTGTTGGGGGTGTCCAGACCTACACCGGGGTGGATCTCACGGAGACGCTGCGGATCACGGTGAACGCTGAGGTTCGCAACCAGGAGTTGATGAGCACGCTTGTGGACGCCTATGCGCAGATGGTTGCCGCCTCCGCGATCTGCTTCAGGAAGTACCCTCGAACGATCGCTTATGGAAAACAGTTTTTTGTCACT
>SZWC01009914.1:47406-59820 GCA_023375785.1 Penium margaritaceum
CACCGAACCTCCCTATCCCCAATCCCGTATTCCTCATTCTCTCACTCCTGATCACCTCCTGTTATCTCCATCTAACCTGCTTTCCTACATATGCATACGGTATGCGGCTATCCCTACCAACTGTTCCTTGTCCTCATCCTCGTCCTTGTCCTCATGCTTGTCGTTATCCTCCTCCTCCTCCTCCTCATCCTCATTCTCATCATCCCCCTCGTCTTCCTCATCCTCCCTCTCCTCCTGCTCCTCGTCCTCCTGCTCCTCCTCCTCCCCCTCCTGCTCCTCCCCCTCGCCCTCCACGTCCTCCCTCCCTTGTCCCTCTCTCCCCCTTCTCTCTGTCTCACCTCCCTCCTCATCGTCGGTATTGTTGTCGTCATTGTCGTCGTCGTCGTCATCATCGTGGTCGTCGTCGTCATCGTCGTCGTCGTTGTTGTCGTCGTCATCGTCGTCGTCGTCGTCGTCGTCGTTGTTGTCGTCGTCATCGTCGTCGTCGTCGTCGTCGTCGTCGTCGTCGTCCTCCTCCTCCTCCTCTTCCTCCTCCTCCTCGTCCTCTTCCTCCTTCCCTCCTTTTCCTCTTCCCCCCACCCTCCTCCTCCTGTTCCTCCTCCTCTTCCTCCTCTTCCTCCCATTCATCTGCCTCTTACTCCTCTTCCTCCTCCTTTGTGCCTTCTTCCGCCTCCTCGTCGTCGTCGTCGTCCTCCTCGTCGAGGTCCTCGTCCTCTCCTCCTCCTCCTCCTCCTCCTCCTCCGCCTCCTCCTCCTCCCCCTCTTCCTCCTCCTCCTCCTCCCCTTCATCCGCATCCTACTCTTCCTCCTCTTCCTGCTCCTCTGCGTCCTCTTCTGCCTCCTCATCGTCGTCGTCCTCCTCCTTGTCCTGGTCCTCGTCCTCTCCTCCTCTAGTCTCCTATAACCATTTAATGATCTTTAGATTGAACCACTAACTTGAGGCCATGCCACATAAAAGTGAGGCCTCAAGCTCAATTATAATTTCTGTCCTTGTTGACCCCATCAGCAGTGAAGTACACCTCCAAACTCTTAAGCCATATCCAAACCATCAGTCCTTTGGAGTTTGTAGGGGAGAACCAAAGTGCTGGTAAATTTTTGGGCTTGCTCAAGAGTTCGAGATTTCTTTCCCTGAGGAGGGCATGTTGTGATGTTGTCAGTCATACACAGTTGTACAGTTGGCTGTGACCACTCGGCCGTGTCCATGCTCGTGCAGATCCTTGAGGCGGACCCAGCTGGAGACGGAGTTCCCTGAGGTGCTCCACCCGCTGGAGGCAGCCTGGCAACCTACCCAGTATACCAGATGGCTCCCACAGCCCACGGACTACCTTTGGAGGTCTTCAGGATTTTCTCGGTGGACACCCNATACACAGTTGTACAGTTGGTTGTGACCACTCGGCCGTGTCCATGCTCGTGCAGATCCTTGAGGCGGACCCAGCTGGAGACGGAGTTCCCTGAGGTGCTCCACCCGCTGGAGGCAGCCTGGCAACCTACCCAGTATACCAGATGGCTCCCACAGCCCACGGACTACCTTTGGAGGTCTTCAGGATTTTCTCGGTGGACGCCCCTGCCAGGCTGATTTACATGATTGTTCCCTTACACTCTCCGGCTGTTGCCGGACGTAGGCGTGTGACCAGTCGTTGTGTCTGTCTTTCTGTCGTGCATCCGTAGGATCAGACGGCGCTCCGTTTGGACGCCTGTGCGCAGAGTTATGGCCAAAACAGTGGTTTTGGGCCGGTTTAGATTTGACAGGCACCGCCGCGTGCGCTACCCGCCGTGAGCCGCGGCGGCTATTTATGCTGTGGACCTGTCTTTTGTTATCTCTCTCTGCACATTCACTAAACTGCAGCTTCTGAGACTTGCCTTGTCTCTCTTAGCCTGACCCTTGCTGTTCTCGCACCCGCTTGCATGCTAGTGCGTTACGCTGACAGGTCTGTGTCGCCACGTCAGCAGCAGCATTGCTAGGAAACTGCAGTGAAGCTTCTTATGGTATCAGAGCAGCGAGCCAGAGCTCGCACAGCTGCGCAGTAGAGACGCAGCATTTGCAGCAGCAGTGAGCGAGAGCAGCAGCAGCCCTGAGTGGCAGCAGCAGCATAGCCCACCGCAGCAGCAACGGGTCCTGTGAAGGGGGGCCACCACCACGCAACACTGGACGCGGCAACGACAGCCGCAGCAGCCAACACAGTCGCGGAAGCAGCAGCGGCGGCGGCAAAAGGGAGTAGCTGCGGCAGCAGCAGCTGCGGCAGTGGCAGCTGCGGCAGCAGCAGCCGCGGCAATGGCAGCTGCCGCAGCAACAGCCGCGGCCTTGGCGGCAGCTACAACAGCCAGCAGCGGCAGCAGCAGCCGCGGCGGCAGCCAACAGCCGCGGCAGCGACCAGCAGCCACGGCAGTAGCAAGCACCGGCTGCGGCAACAGTAGCAGCAGACGCGGCTGCTACAGCGACAGCGTAGCTACGCAGCGCAGCAGCAGCCGCTGCGCAGCAGCGGCGCAGCGCAGCGGCGGCAGCGCAGCAGCGCAGCAGTAGCAGCGCAGCGCAGCAGTAGCAGCGCAGCGCAGCAGCGGCAGCGCGGCAGCAGCACAGCGCTGTCGCGGCTGCGCAGCAAGCGCAGCAGCAGCGCAGCAGTAGCGGCAGCGCAGCAGCGCAGCAGCAGCGAAGCAGCGGTAGCGCGGCAGCGCAGCAGCATAGCAGTAGCAGAGTAGCAGCGGCAGCGCAGCAGCAGCACAACACTGCCGCGGCTACGCAGCAGCAACAGCAGCGCAGCGGCAGCTGCTCAGCGCAGCAGCCGCAGCACCGCAGCAGAGCAGCAGCAGCGCAGCGCAGCAGCATCAGCAGTGGCAGCGACGACGCCCGCAGCCCACTGCTGACGTCAGCAGACCCCTACTGATGTCAGTAGTGAGCACGCTGACGTCATCAGAGACTTAGTGAATTATTTTTTACAAAAAGTCAAATTTTGCCAGCCTTTCAACTCCTCGAGAAACGCTGACAGTTCTGCATTCGGACGACTTCCGCACCGCCTCAGCATGGAGCCGAGTGGCTCCAAGGGCAAGGAGCTGGAGGACACCATCACGAGCGGGGGCGGCAGCCCACGCTCCAAGGCGATTGACTTCCTACTGGTGGAGCAGTCGTCACTCCGCCAGTGCCACGATGAGCAGTCAGCTATGCTGCGGCAGATCCGCGATGCCTTGGTCTCTCTGTCTGGGACACCGGGACATCAGCTCAGGAGTGAGAGAGAGGCAACCCCATCGGCCCAGGAGTCTTCTGATCCCACTGCCGCCCCTGCGCAGAGACGAGAGTCCATGGTCGAGGAGTGGGATCAGGCGCCGCCTCTCAATGGGGAGGATGCGCTTCGCCGGCTGATGGAGCAGATGAGGAGCCTACGCATTGAGACACCGGCGCCCAGTCCGAGGGGGCAGCAGCAGCAGCAGCAGCAGCAGCAGCAGACCGACCCACGTCAGGTCTCGGGAGCCACTGGGAGAGCAGCGTTGATGCCTTTCATGCCCTTCCTACGTCCGCAACCAGCACCACCTGAGGTCCAGCTCCCCACGGAGCGACGACCCAAGGACTTCGAGACTTCCCCGCCTCGCTACGACAGCAAAGCCGGGTTTGATTGTTGGGAGGTGCTGTTTCAGGTATGGGCAGACTCAGAGGGAGTCTGGCCCTACTACCACAGCCATTACCAGATGGCTGATCCGCTCCAGTCCCATACGGCAGCGCGTGCCATGCGTGGACTGCTGTACGCAGTTCCACAGGAGACAGTGGTCGACTTCCGCCCCTTCCTGGGCGCGCCTGGGACAGGAGCAGGCGCAGACCCGCGCCGCGGCTGGGAGCTGGCGTTGACCCTATTTGCAGCAGAGACTCACGCGACCCGGTCAGCGCGCCTTCGCGAGTTCCACTCCCTTCATCAGGGATCCTTGGAGTCAGCAGCTGATTATTGGTGTCGGGCCATGCGCCTGTACACTCGTCTGGGCACCGGAGGCGGCTCTCAGCTCTGGGCACTGGACACCATCATGCTGGGAGTGCGCCCCGAGCTCACTGACACCTTCTCCCGCCTCGACCAGGTGGTCCTCGCGTCCATGTCCGACACCCTGCAACTGCTGCCCTGGGCGCAGCGGTACTTCATCCAGGTCGCGACAGCTGACGAGGCAGCCCGCGCGCATCGGCAGGGCGCCATGGCCGCAACAGCAGTGGGAGCGACATCCTCTACGCCTTCCACACCGTCGTCCACCTTCACCCCCACCAGCTCCACCTTTGCCTCTCCCGCTTCCTCCCCTGTTACTCCGACGGCCACTGCAGCAGCCGTGAAGGAGAAGAAGGGAAAGAAGAAGAGGGGACCGCAGCAGCCTTTTGGTGGCACCAGATGGACGGTCCGCTGCCACAATTGCGGCGGACCTCATCGCTACACTGAGTGTCAGCAGGAGCTGGACTGGGCGAGGATCACCCGCGGTCTTCAGGCAGCCCACGAGGAGCGGATCCGCACTGGAGCAGCAGCCGGTGCCGCAGCGACCTCGGGTGCAGCACCGGCGGCAGACCCTCTGCCATCCGAGGGGGAGTACCACGCCGGACCCGAGGGACCAGACCATCGCTGAGCTACGTCAACTGCTGGCACTTTGCTCACAGGGAGGTGCGAGTGTGTTGTCACAGCCGAGTGGTCCACAGACTGACTGTCCATCTGTGTTTGTGGCACGTGGTCGTACTTGTGGGGGGGCAGCGTCGCCTGGTGATGATGAGTCTGACAGCACAGAGTGGTTGGATGAGTCGCATCGTCGTACATTGTCCCACTGTCCTGCCACACCTGCTGAGCGTCCAGCAGAGGCAGCGTGCTCCGTTGCTCGTTGTACCATGACCACCACAGGTCGTGAGGCGAGTGGCCACTGGATCATTGACTCAGGGGCCACTCACCACATGACNGACACTGTGTCCAGGCTCATTCGTACACAGCCCGCTCTCGGTCTTGACGCGGCTTCCTTTGAGAAGCCGCCCAAGACCGACTGCCTGTTCTGCGCTCAGGGCAAGATGCATCGCTGCACCTACCCTGCCTCCGTCACTCGCGCGCAGCGTCCCCTGGAGCTTGTCCACTCGGACCTCCTCGGACCTCTCCCTGTCGAGTTTGTCACTGACCGTGGTCGGTATGTTCTTACCCTCACGGATGACTTCACCCGCATGCGGTGGGTCTACTGCCTCCGCCACAAGAGTGATGCCGCTCTAGCCGTACGCTTGTGGCTCGTGATGGCTGAGCGTCAGTCTCGTCACTCCCTCCACACCTTCCGCTCTGACCGTAGCGGTGAGTATCTCGGTGAGCTGACCACTCACTTCGCCGAGCTTGGTATCTGTCACCAGCTCTCGGCGCCTGCTACGCCACAGCAGAACGGTGTGTCCGAGCACTGGAACCGCACCATGGAGGACGCGGTTCGCGCTATGCGCGCTGAGTGCGGTCTCCCGGAGTCCTTCGCCTTCAAGGGCTTTGCCTACATGACGTGGGTCTGGAACCGCCTCCCGCATGGTCCCTTGCCGGACCACGTCACGCTGTATGAGCTCTGGTTTTGGTCACCGTGCGGACCTCAGGCTTGCTCGCGTCTGGGGTTCCTTGGCCTGTGTTTGGTACACCGAGGACCAGCAGGGGTCCAAGGTTTCTCCGCGCGGCCGGATGTGTGCCTTCCTCGATGTCTCCTCCCGCTCCAAAGCGTGGCGGTTTTGGGATGTGGGTTGCCACCGCATCGTTGAGTCGCGCGACGCGCTGTTTTCTGAGGCACTGTCATACCGCGACCTGTCTGCCATTCTCACCCAGGCAGCGTCTCACGTTCCCACCTGTGAGGCCTCCCGTCGGATGGGGGAGTCTGCCCCACAGGGTGAGTCCGTCCGGGGTGCCTCCGGGGTGGGACCGTCATTGGCCACCATTGACCCGGCCATCATTGCTGTCGGGCCTGTAGTCCCTACGCCTACGCCCGCTACGACTGTCGCGCCCGCACCTGCCGCGCTTGTTTCGCTTGCCAGAGCTGTACCTGTCTCGCCTGCGCCTGCGGCGCCTGCCTCACCCGCGCCCGCCGCGACTGCCCCGCCCGCGCTTGCCGCGACTGCCTCGTTCCACGCCTGCCGCGACTGCCTCGCCCGCGCCTGCCGCGGCTGCCTCGCCCGCACTTGCAGCGCCTGCTTCGCTTGCCGGAGCTCCACCTGCCGCCTCTTCGCCTGCGGCGCCTGCCTCACCCGCGCCCGCCGCGACCATCTTGCCCGTGCCTGCAGCGCCTGCTTTGCCCGCGCTTGCCGCGCCTGTCTCGCTCACACCTGCAACGTCTCCAGATACAACACCTGCCCTCCCTGTGCCTGAACCGTCGGTCAGCTCAGACTCGGGCTACTCCCGTGGACCAGGTGGGCGTCTCCGCCCACTGGCCTCACGAGCACCTCCGACTGCGGTTGCGCCACCCAGATGACGCACGCGCAGCGTGCACAGTGGTGACCCTGGCACGAAGGCTCTCGGCCTGAGTGTCCAAGGCACTTACACGGAGGTGCACCCAGCTTGTCCCATTGGGCACCAGCTGGTCGCTAACGAGCACGAGGCTGCACAGGCAGCTGCCGCTGACCTAGTTGTGGTCCTTCGACCCATGAGGCATGTGTCCTGGCCACCCGGAGCTCTCCTTTGACGGTACCTGATCCAGACACGTTAAAGGAGGCTCTCTCAGGAGAGGATGCTGAGCAGTGGCGGGCCGCCTGTGAGGATGAGCTCAGGGCCATCCGGGAGCACGGAGTCTTTGAGCTGGTCGACCGTTCTAAGGGACGGAAGGTCGTGCAGGCCAAGTGGGTCTTCCGCAAGAAGGTGAAGCCTGACGGCTCACTGGACCGCTATAAGGCCCGCCTGACTGCCAAGGGATTCTCTCAGGTTGAGGGGATCGACTTCACTGACACCTTTGCCCCTGTTGGCCGCATGACCACAGCTCGCGTGCTGCTTGGTGTGGTCGCCCACCATGTCTGGGAGCTGCACCAGATGGATGTGAACAATGCGTTCCACCACGGCACCTTGGAGGAGGAGATCTACATGGTTCAGCCACCTGGGTTTGAGGTTGAAGGCAACAAGGTCTGGCGCTTGCGCAAAGCCTTGTATGGCCTGAAGTAGTCGCCCCGGTGCTGGAACCAAGAGATCACTCGCACCCTCACTCAGGCCGAGTACGTCCAGAGTGACGCCGATCCGTCACTCTTCATCCGACAGACAGCCGAGCACCTCACTGCCATTCTGGTGTACGTGGACGATCGCCTGAGTGCGTCTCCTTCACTGGAGGCCGTGAAGGAGTCCAAGGCGGTCCTGCAGGCCGCCTACAGGATGAAGGACCTTGGTCCAGCGGATGTTTTCCTCGGGATGAAGATTGTGCGTGATCGTCGTCGACGGACACTCCTCCTCCATCAGGCATGATATGCACAGGGTGTGGGGGAGCGGTTTGCTCACCTCCTTGGCGCTGTTCCCGCCGCCTCGTCACCCATCAGCCCGACGGGCAGGACGCCCTGAAGGTGACAGACCCAGCCGATCTGGGCGAGACTGTGGACGTGATCCTGTACTTGCGCATCATTGGCTCACTGATGTACTTGGCCACGACCACGCGTCCCGACATTGCGTTCGCTGTCAACCTACTCGCACAGTTCAGTCAGTCCCCTCGGGCTCGCGCTCTGCACGCAGCTTTGCGAGTCGTCCGGTACATGGTCTCCACACCGTATCACGGTCTCTGCTTTCGGAGACAGTGCTCAGTTGTAGTAGATGGCTACACCGACAGCGACTGGGCATGGAATCCTAATGGACGCAGCCACACGGGTTACGTGTTCCTGCTTGGTGGCACCGCTGTTTCGTGGCACAGCGGCAAGCAGGGGTGCATTGCTCGCAGCTCCTTAGAGGCTGAGTATGTTGCTCTGGGGGCTGGCGCCGCTGAGGCGGTGTGGCTGCAGCGGTTGTTCCAGTGCTTGGGTCAGTCCGTGCCTACCATCATCCTCCGATGCGACAACCAGAGTGCTCTTGCGATTGCGGAGAACTCTGGTGTGTTCCACGCACGCACGAAGCACATCACTGTCGAGTATCATTTCGTGCGCGATCTGGTGGAGCAGCAGTTGATCTCCATCGTCTGGGTGGGCACAGAATTGCAGCGCGCTTACTTCCTGACCAAGGCACTGGCACGTGGGAAGTTCCTCGGGGCTGTTCGTTCCGTCGGATTGCGACCCCTGTCCGAGAGTGGGTGATTGTCCGGGTCCCTGTTGAGCACTCTATGTTGCACCGGCACGCGTTCTGCACGTGTATGGACATGCGTACCATCGGGTCATGGGGGAGTGTTGTGATGTTGTCAATCATACACAGTTGTACAGTTGGCTATGACCACTCGGCCGTGTCCATGCTCGTGCAGATCCTTGAGGCGGACCCAGCTGGAGACGGAGTTCCCTGAGGTGCTCCACCCGCTGGAGGCAGCCTGGCAACCTACCCAGTATACCAGATGGCTCCCACAGCCCACGGACTACGTTTGGAGGTCTTCAGGATTTTCTCGGTGGACACCCTTGCCAGGCTGATTTACATGTTTGTTCCATTACACTCTCCAGCTGTTGCCGGACGTAGGCGTGTGACCAGTCCTTGTGTCTGTCTTTCTGTCGTGTATCCGTAGGATCAGACGGCGCTCCGTTTGGACGCCTGTGTGCAGAGTTATGGCCAAAACAGTGGTTTTGGGCCGGTTTGGATTTGACAGGCACCGCCGCGTGCGCCACCCGCCGTGAGCCGCGGCGGCTATTTATGCTGTGGACCTTTCATTTGTTATCTCTCTCTGCACATTCACTAAACTGCAGCTTCTGAGACTTGCCTTGTCTCTCTTAGCCTGACCCTTGCTGTTCTCGCACCCGCTTGCATGCTAGTGCGTTACGCTGACAGGTCTGTGTCGCCACGTCAGCAGCAGCATTGCTAGGAAACTGCAGTGAAACTTCTCAGGGCTTTTATGCCACGTGCGGTCAAAAGCTTCTCCATTGCCATTATGAATCGTTGGAGCAGATGGGTGTTGAGGCTCTTAAGTCTCAAGAGATTCTGGTACATGTCTTCATTAATACAAGCTTGTTGGCTGGTGCTTCCCATTGTGCCAAGTGTCATTCTAGTGGACAACGGTGTGTTGGTTTTTGCGCTCATTGTGCTCTGTTGTGTCCTCCCGGCTTGTGTACATCGGCGTGTAGATGACTGACGGCGAGACTCGACGCTGATGGAGTGTCGTCCGGTGGAGCTGACGCACGTTGAGGTCGTCTCGCCGTTCGTTGGAGCCCCCTCTCTCCGGCGACATGTTCAGCTCCATCGGCAGGCCTCCTCGGCGGTCGCGCTGCCGGCAGTCACTGCCACCGCAGTCGCTGTCTGCATGCGTCCAGCGCGTTCTGTCATGAATGCGTCGTCATGCGCTGCCTAGGGTCCCAGTTGCATGTTGCATGGCCCTGTTTGGCAGCATAAACCATCGTGGGCACTGCCTGGGTTCAGGCTGCCACAACTCCTTGCCACTATTTTTCTAGCAGATTCTGACTGCACGGCTGCGTTTGCAGCGTTGGTATTATGGTATGGTCCAGTTTTCAGGCAAAACGGACGACGCCCGGGTTTTGGGCTGTCGGCCGTCTGGCAGGCCTCACCGAGAAAACCTGCCAGCCTTAAATTAGCTATTTTCTGATTGGCTGATGAACTGAGTAACAAGCTCTACAGAGCTGGGGGGGGGGAGGCTAGAACTTGGAGGGGTCCCCCATTGCTGTTCATTTTTCATTCCTAATCAGTCACTATCAGTTTTCAGCTACTTTCTGGCGCTAACTCTGGCGCGCGCGTTTCTGAGTAACAAACCCAGAGCTTCCAGATTTGGACTCTAGAGCAGCAGACTGAGGGGGCAACTGACTTAAGCAACGAGTGTGGAAGCCCGCACGCTGCATCAACAACGCTGCTGCCCCAACCTGCTGCATAGTTTTCCTCTTTGGTATCAGAGCCAGAGCGTAGCAGCAGCAGCAGAAGACTGGCGAACAGGTGCCAGACAACGCCGGCGGACCCCCATACGCGCCAGTGCAGGGGAAATGCTACTGGATTTTTTCCGACAACATTGACCCTCCTGGTGGCGGCGTCAGATTTCTTCCCACGTCCACTAGGCCAGAGGAAATGCTGCCGAATTTTTTCGGCAACACTGACCCCCATGCGTGACGCGAGGAGGTGAGCGGCAGGCGGCGTCTGACGTCTGTGGACGACGACGCACGCGGCAACGTCACCCAGGTGCAGTGATTGGCACCACCAGCAGTAGCAGGCAGAAGCAGCAACTCACAGCAGCCCGCAGCAGCAGCAGCTCGCAGCAGTAGCAGCAGCAACTCGTAGCAGCAGCAGCAGCAGCGTGGAGCAGCAGTAGCAACGTGCAGCAGCAGCAGCAGCGTGCAGCAGCAGCCCGCTGCAGCAGCCCGCAACAGCAACTGGCAGCAACCGCAGCACGCAGCAGCTACAGCTGCGTGCTGCAGCAGCAGCGGGCTGTCGCAGCTACTGCAGCGAGCTATAGTAGCCGCCAGCTGCAGCAACAGCAGCAACGAGCAGCAGCTGGCAGCTGCCAGCCGCGGCTGCTGCTTCCCGTTGCTCGCAAAGAGCGAGCAGCAAGCAACAACCCGCTGTTGCAAGCGAGCAGCAGCTCGCTGCTGCTAGGTGAGCAGCAGCCCGCTGCTCGCAACAGACAGCGGGCTGCTGCCCGCTGTGACAAGGAAAAAAAGACAAAAAAAAGGAGACAACAAAAAATTCCCCAACCCCTGCAGCTCGCTATCGCAGCCTGCAGCTGTAGCGAGCAGCTGCTGCAACACGCAGCAGCACTCAGCAGCAACAGCGAGTTGCAGCAGCTTGCTGCTGCAGGAGTAGTAGCCACAGCAACTGCTGCAGCTCGCAGCACTAGCTGCTGCAGCTCGCAGCACTAGCAGCTGCAGCTGCAACTGCAGCAACATCAGCAACAACAGCAGCAGCTGCAGCACCCGTAGCAGCAGCAGCAGCAGTAGCAGCAGCAAACAGTTACAGCAACAGCAGCAGCAGCAGCAGCAGCAACAACAACAGTAGTAGTAGCAGTAGCAGCAGCTGCAGCGGTAGCAGCAGCTGCAGTAGCAGTAGCAGTAGCAGCAGCAGCGGCTGCAGCAGCATCAGCACCAACAGCAGCAGCGGCGGCCCCAGCATTCGCCGCTGCTGATGTCAGCACCCCTCTGTTGACGTCACTGCTGACGTCATAAAAAAAAAGGAGGGTGAGAAGAAGGGGAAAGGGGGAAGGCCAGAGGAGTGGGTAGATTCCCCACTCCCCCAACCTCCTGCTCAAATTAGCAACAGAAAGAAGAAAACAAAAAAAAAGAAAAAAAACACAGATACCAAGGCATGGCTAGTAGTCCCCGCGAGGAGGGGTCCTCCTTTGATGGGGGGACCCCTACCCCTCCTTTCTTGCAGCGATTGCTGCAGCAGCAGCAGCAGCAGCACCCGCCGCCGCTGTAGCAGCAGCAGCCGCCGCCGTCGCCGCAGGAGCAGCAGCTGCCACTGCCCCGCAACAGGAGCAACCGCCGTTGCCACGGCAGCAGCAGCTGCCGCCGCCGCACCAGCAGCAGCAGCCGCCGCCATTGCAGCAGCAACAGCCACCGCCTCTACAGAAGCAGCCGCCGCCACTGCAGCAGCAGCAGCCGCCGCCCACACAGCAGCAGCCACCGCCGCTGCAGCAGCAGCAGCCGCCGCCTCTATAGTAGTAGCCGCCACCGCAGCAGCAGCAGCAGCCGCCGCCCATATAGTAGCAGCCATTGCCTCTGCAGCAGCAGCAGCCGCCGCCCCTACAGCAGCAGCAGCAGCAGCCCACTGGTAACGTTGGCGGCACCCCTGACCCACTTGCTGCTCTTCAGCAACAACTCGCCGCCTTGACACAGGAGCTTGCGGCGCTATAGCCAGTCGCCTCCCAAACCGTCACCAGCATGCTGCCGTCATTCATTCCTCCAGGGCACGCTAGCCCCGCTGTGTCTGCCGCCACGTACTACTTAGCGCAGCAGCAGACTCAGTGCCAACAGCAGACAGTGACCTCCGTCCTTGGCCCCACTCTGGGTGCCGGCCATAGGAAGAAGGACTTTGAGATGCCGCCATCGTCGCTTCAGGCCGGCGAGCAGTTCCGGAGTTGGGAGCGCAGGGTGAGAGTCTGTGGGCCTACTACACCCTCCCTTACGACTCCACCCAGGCCGACCAGCTATATGACGCTGGTCGTGCCGTCCGCGCCCTTGTACCAGTCGCCCCTCCAGCTTCCCGCCTTGCCCTGGAGCCCTTCCTCGGCGACTTCACCGCTGGCGCCATTCCAGACCCGGCAGTCGCCTGGCACGTCCTCACCAGACCCCATCACCTGTCCAGCGACGCTGAGATCAGCCGTCTGCTCCGGGAGTTCAACTCCCTACACATGGGGGAGGCCGAGA
>SZWC01009914.1:63928-86641 GCA_023375785.1 Penium margaritaceum
CACCACGTGTATGACCTCGTCGACCTCCCTCCAGGTCGGAAGGCCATTGGTGCCAAGTGGGTCTTTCGGCGTAAGTGGAAGCCTAACGGATCCTTGGACAAGTACAAGGCCCGTCTCACAGCAAAGGGGTTTGCTCAGGTCCCTGGGATCGATTACGACCAGATCTTTGCCCCAGTTGGCTGGTTTTCCACTAGCCGGACATTGTTCAGCCTGGTTGCCCAGCACGGGTGGGAGCTGCATCAGATGGACGTGAGCAACGCATTCCTCCATGGCTCACTGGAGGGTGAGGAGCTCTACATGACGCAACCCCCAGGCTTTGACGATGGCACTGGGAGAGTTTGGCGGCTGCGGAAGGTCCTCTATGGCCTGAAGCAGTTGCCTCGGTGCTGGAACCAGGAGATCAGCAGTACGCTTCTCCGTGGCGGCCTCCAGCGTAGCACCGCTGACCTCGCACTGTTCATCAGCCCGCGAGGTCAGACCCTCGCCGCGGTTCTGGTCTATGTCGACGATCTCATTGCGTCGCCAGACGCGACAATCATCCAGCACGTCAAGGACCTAGTGCACGTCGCCTACCAGATGAAGGATCTCGGGTCTACCCGAGTCTTCCTGGGCATGGAGCTCGAGCATGATCGCTCTCAGGGCATCCTGCATGTCCACCAGGCTGCCTATGTACTGACCCTGTCCACTCGTTTCGCCGAGGACTTGCCCCTCGTGCCCAGCGCATCCTCACCCATGTCACCCGATGGCCAGGTGAAGTTGAAGGTTCATGACCCAGCTGTTGTGGGGGAGCCAGTTGATGTGACCACGTATCTGCGGGTCATCAGGTCACTGATGTTCCTGGCGACGACGATGTGTCCAGACATCGCGTTCGCCGTTAACCTCCTGGCCCAGTTCTCTCAGGAGCCGCGTCACCTCCACTTTGAGGCTGCGATCCGAGTACTGCGCTATGTTGTCTCGACCCCTCGGCGAGGCCTCATGTTCCGTCATCAGCTGTCCGTCGTTGCAGTGGGTAACACCGACAGTGACTGAGCCGGCAGTCCAGAAGGTAAGAGTCGCACCGGTTGGATCTTTCTGGTCGGGGGCACAGCTGTGTCCTGGCGCAATGGCAAGCAGGGGTTCTTTTGAGGTAGCACTGCTGAGGCTGAGTATGTGGCCCTTGGCTCAGGCGCGTGTGAGAGTGTGTGGTTGCGTCGTCTGTTATCCGAGTTGCGTCAGTCTCTCGCATCCATCACCTTTCATTGCGACAATGAGAGTGCTATGGCCATTGCAGACAATGACGGTGTGCATCACACTCGCACAAAGCACATCAATGTTGAGTATCACTATGTGCGTTCGTTGTTGTACGACGGCAGCATCAGCATCGTGTGGGTTGAGACAGCACGGCAGCTGGCTGACTTCTTGACCAAGGCACTAAAGCGGGACTCGTTTAAGAAGGCTGTGAGTTCAGCCGGCGTGCGCCCGTGACTTGCTTTCTTTGTCTCTGCCTGCACTTCTGCGTGTTCTACGGGAGTCTGTGTGTTGACCGTGTCTCTGTCCGCCCATGTGCACTACGCCTGTGAGTCATGGGGGAGTGTTGGTTTTTGCACTCATTGTGCTCTATTGTGTCCTCCCGGCTTGTGTACATCGGCATGCAGATCACTGACGGTGAGACTCGACGCTGATGGAGGGTCGTCCGGTGGAGCCGACGCACGCTGAGGTCGTCTCGCCGTTCGCTGGAGCCCCCTCTCTCCGGCGACGTGTTCAGCTCCATCGACAGGCCTCCTCGGCGGTCGCGCTGCCGGCAGTCACTGCCACCGCAGTCGCTGTTTGCATGCGTCCAGTGCGTTCTGTCGTGCCTGCATCGTCATGCGCTGCCTCGGGTCCCAGTTGCATGTTGCATGGCCCTGTTTTGATAGCATAAACCATCGTGGGCACTGCCTGGGTTCAGGTTGCCACAACTCCTCGCCACTATTTTTCTAGCAGATTCTGACCGCACGGCTGCGTTCGCAGCGTCGGTATTATGGTATGGTCCAGTTTTCAGGCAAAACGGACGACGCCCGGGTTTTGGGCTGTCGGCCGTCTGGCAGGCCTCACCGAGAAAACCTGCCAGCCTGAAATTAGCTATTTTCTGATCGGCTGATGAACTGAGCAACAAGCTCTACAGAGCTGGGGGGGGGGCTAGAACTTGGAGGGGTCCCCCATTGCTGTTCATTCTTCATTCCTAAACAGTCACTATCAGTTTTCAGCTGCTTTCTGGCACTAACTCTGGCGCGCGCATTTCTGAGTAACAAACCGAGAGCTTCCAGACTTAGACTCTAGAGCAGCAGACTGAGGGGGCAGCTGACTTAAGCAACGAGCGTGGAAGCCCGCACGCTGCATCAACAACGCTGCTGCCNTGAAGGGTTTGTCGAGCCCGAGGGGTCCATCATGTTGTGTTTTGTGCCATTCCTGTACAGTTTACTGTGACCACTCGGCCGTGTCCATACTCGTGCAGATCCCTGAGGCGGGCAGCCCTGGTGACACCGGCGCGACGACAGATGGCAGGCCGACCACTGTACCAGAGTCTCAGATGTCACTGGGACTCTCTGCTGTGTCTTGTACGCCTTGCAGGGGTCTTTCGGTGGACTGGCCATGAGGCCTATTTGCATGTTTTTGCATTATATGTCTACTATCTGTCGATAGATGCATGCATGTGACCAGTCGTAGCGTCCGTCGTTTGATTCTGCACGTCTAGGTTCAGACAGTGCAGCATTCTAACATGTGTGTGCAGAGTTACGGCCAAAACAGTGGTTTTGGGCCGGTTTTAGGACAGCTCTTGGACTGCCGCGTGCGACACCCGCCGTGCGCCGCGGCAGGTGTTTATGCCATGGACCTGTCAGTTGTCATTCCACTCTGCATATTTTCAACATTTGGAGCTTCTGACACTTGTGTTTGTGTCCCTAGCCAACCCCTTGCTGTTCTCACCTCGACCTGTGAGTGCTAGTGAGTTAGCTGGCTGGCTTGTACTGCCACGCCAGCGACAGCAGTGCTAGGAAGCTGTCTCTCTTGGTATCAGAGCAGCGAGTCAATGCTCGCACATCTGTGTGGCAGAGACACAGCAGTTGCAGTAGCAGTGAGGGAGCGCAACCGTTGCCTTGAGTAGCAGCAGCAGCAGCGTCCACTGCCTCGGCGGAAGATCCTGGGAGGACTCACCACTGCGCCATCTCCACGGCAGATCCGCGGTAATTCTGCGGCAGTTCCGCGCTGGTTCCGCATCAGATCCACGGCAGTCCTGCGGCAGTTTTGTGCCGATTCCGCGGATTCGTGACGTTCCGCTGTAGCAACTCCGCGAGGACTCTTACACACGCCCGCGGTGCTCCAAGATTCCGCGACAGTTTTACGGAAGTCGTGCGACAAGTCCGCAGGAGTCCCGCAGAAAACCCGTGTTGCCCCGCAGAGATGGTGTTGTGGCACATCTGTGGTGCTCAGCGGATCCGGGGTGTTCCACCGCGACAGCTCCGCGACGATTCTGGAACACTCAAGGGGTAGTTCCAAGCGACACTTTCGTAGCAGTTCCGCGACGGTTTTGCAACCGTTCCGTGACAGCAAAACCGTTCCGCTGAGAAGTCGAGACGACCAGTGAGACGGTGCCGCGGCAGCTCCGCGGTGACTCCGCGGATGATAGACGCGGCGGCCCCACGGTGGTCGCGGAACACACCTCCGGAAGTAGCCCGGCACCTCGCGGTACTTTGACGCGTTCCGCTTCGACTCTACCGCGGTGGCAGCTCGAGGCACATCGATTCTGCGTCGACACGACCAACGCAACCGCAACCAACCAGAGCAGATCCGCAATAATCCGCGGTGAACTTCCGCGGTGAAGTGCACCGCGGAGGGCTTCTGCAGAGGGGTTTCGCGGAGTTGAGTTTCCGCGGCAAAGTAATAAAAAAAAAAGGGGCGACATGAGTCTGTCCGACAACAAGGAGAAGGGACTAGACGACCCCTCCTCCTCTTCGTCCAGTGTACTGAGTCCACGCTCGCAGGCCATTGAGGACCTGCGAACCCAGTAGGATGAGATGTGTCGTCTCTAGAGAGAGCAGACTGACACTATCCGCACGCTGACTGAGCTTCTGCGCGCTTAGTCCACAGCGCCTCTGCATGTTTCTGAGGGAGCTGCCGGCGTTGCGGTCTCTACCCAGCAGTCGGCCCACGCACCCGTGACAGGCGCTACACTTGACCCACTGCCTGCTGACCTCCTTAATGATGAGCCACTACATGACGAGCTACTCATGCCAGGCATCGAGGCTGATTCCCAAGAGCAGGAGATTCGAGTTCTACAGGAGCGCCTCCGTCAGCTGCAGACGGGTACCCGACCTCCAACTGTTTTCCCGATACGATCGTCACCTGACCACCTCGGCGATCACCCTCTCCCAGGAGTTTTTCCCATCTCTCGCCCTCCTCAGCCTGCGGTTGCTCTCCCCACAGAGCGGCAGCCAAAGGACTTTGAGACACCACCTCCACGGTACATCAGCGAGGATGGCTTCGATTGCTGGGAGATCCTATTTCAGGTGTGGGCTACTTCTGAGGGAGTGTGGCCATACTACCATAGCCCATACCAGTCTACAGATCCAGCATAGGCACTGACATCAGCCCGGGCAATGCGCGGACTTCTCTATGCTATGCCACGCGAGACTGTCATCGATTTCCACCCCTTCCTCTACGAGGCTGGCACAGGCACCGGCGCTGATCCCCGTGGAGGCTGGGATCTGGCCTTATCCCTACTGGCCGCAGAGACACATGCCACGCATGCGTTACACATTCGTGCTTTCCACTCGCTCCGTCAGGGGCCAGTGGAGCTTGCGGCGGATTACTGGCGGCGCGCCATGCGTATCTACACGTGTCTGGGGAGCTCAGGAAGCACACAACTGTGGGCGCTTCGAACGATTATGCTCGGAGTTCGCCTGGAGTACACCGACATGTTCACACGGTACAGCGACGCTGCCCTTGAGCCCTTCTCAGCCACTTTGCAGCTGCTCCCTTGGGCGCATCAGCTTTTCCTCCAGGTGACCTCAGCCCGCGAGGCAGCAGTAGCGCATCAGGAGACTTCCCTCGATGCAACAGTCATCGCATCACCACCATCTTCCCTCCAGCAGTCACCCTCATCCACCTCCATCACTACCTCATCTTCCTCCTCCTCTTCGACCCCATCTACACCCATGCAGATGCAGGGCGTTGCAGCAGCTACCCAGGGGAAGAAGAGGAATAGGAGGTGCGGATCAGGTCACCAGCAGCTGTCATCCAGTGGTAGCAGTGGCCGTTCCGTGCACTGCTACAACTGTGGAGGCGCCCATCGTTGCACCGAGTGCCAGTAGCCGCTTGACTGGGTACGCATCACTCGTGGGTTTCAGGCTGCTCATGCTTCTCGCACCGCGTCCGGCACGTCGCCCGCACACTCCTCTGGATGTGCGGCAGCCATGACTGCAGCTGTTCCTGCGTCCTCACCGGCGAGCAGCAGTGATCCATACCCACGTGACCACACCATTGCCGAGCTTCGTCATCTTTTGGCGCTTTGCTTTTAGGGAGGTGCGAGTGTATTGTCATCGTCGAGTGGTTCACAAACTGCTTGTTTGTCCGTCCTCGTGACTTGTGATGACACATGTGGGGGAGCTCAGTCCGCATGTGATGATGATGGGCCTGATTGTACTGACTGGATTCATGAGTCTCATCTTCGTGATGTACGTCGTTCCTTCCCACTGACGGCTCAGCGTCCCTCTGATGCCGAGTGTTCCATTGCCCGTTGTACAGTGACGTCCACGAGTCGTGACTCCGGTGGCACTTGGATCATTGATTCCGGTGCCACCCATCACATGACGTATCGCCTTAGTTACTTTGTTGTACTTGGTCCTGTCACGACTGCCCGTTCTGTTCGTATAGGCTCTGGTCAGTCCTTGTCGGTCCACGATGTCGGGGTCGTATGCTTTGATGGTCCGTCTGCCCCCCTGTATCTTTCTGACATGCTGTTTGTGCCTGATCTTGAGCTCAGTCTACTGTCTGTGCGTGCCTGCACCCTGATGGGCCTCTCTTTGGAGCATACCGCTGATTCAGTGACTGTGACTGCTCTTGACACCCGTAGCATTGTCCTGCATGCTTCAGTCATAGATGACTTGTATCGCATTGCTCGGCCCTCCTCCCCTTGCTCTCCCTCCTCCTCCGGTCACGTTTTTTTCACTCGTGTTCTATCCCCGGAACACCAGCGGTTGCTTCACCGTCGTCTGTGTCACGTGGGCTCCGACACTGTGTTGAAGCTCATTCAGACACAACCTGCTCTCGGTCTTGACGTAGCTTCTTTCGAGAAGCCACCCAAGACCGACTGTCTTTTTTGCGCTCAGGGCAAGATGCACCGGTGCACCTATCCTGATTCGCGTTCCCGAGCACTTAGGCCTCTCGAGTTGGTCCACTTGGACCTTCTCGGTCCTCTCCCGGTCGAGTCCCTATCCGAGGGGGGCCGGTATGTTCTGACACTGACTGATGACTTCACCCGGATGCAGTGGGTCTACAGTTTGCGTCAGAAGAGCAACGCCGCCCTTGCGGTTCGACTATGGCTCGTGATGGCTGAGCGTCTGTCTCGCCACACACTACATACATTTTGCTCGGATCTCGGCAGCGAGTTCCTCGGTGAGATGGACTCCTTCTTTGCTGAGCACGGGATTTTTCACCAGGTCTCTGCTCCTGCTACCCCATAGTAGAACGGTGTATCTGAGCGCTGGAACCGCACCATGGAGGATGCGGTTCGCGCCATGCGGTCTGAGTGCGGTCTCCTGGAGTCCTTTGCCTTCGAGGGCTTCGCCTACATGACTTGGGTCTGGAAGCGCCTCCCGCATGGTCCGCTTCCGGACCATGTTACACCGTACAAGCTCTGGTTTGGCCACCGTGCTAATCTTCATCTCGCTCGCGTCTGGGGTTCCGTGGCATCTGTGTGGTACACTGAGGACCAGCAGGGGTCCAAGGTCTCCCCTCGGGGTCGCTTGTGTGCCTTCATCGGCATCTCCCCGCGGTCGAAGGCCTAGCATTTTTGGGACCCCACTCGTTGTCGTGTCATTGAGTCACGTGACGCACTGTTTTTTGAGTCACTCACATACCGTGACCTGACTTCAATCACAGCCCTCTCCGCAGCCCATGTCCCTTCCTGTGAGGGTCCTCGGCAGATGGGGGAGAATTCTCCGCCAGCGACCATTCATCGTCTGGCTGATGTGTCTGCTCGAGTTCCCTCTCAGTCTCCAGCACTTGATGATCCGGCTATCATTGCTGTCGGTCCAGAGATCCCGCCTGTATAGCCTGTTTCACACCCCACAGGTACCTCAGGCTCAGGTACACCTGCACCATCACCTGTCTCTACTGGCACCCCTGCTTCGGCGTCTCACCCAGTCCTGCCCACTCCTGTTCCTACGTCGGCTGACACTCCTGCCTCAGTGTCCGGGCCAGCCTTGCCTGCTGTCACACCCAGCCCCGTGTCCCCCACACACGCATCTCCTTGCACGGCATCACCATCTGTCTCGTCTAAGCCCTCACCAGCTGTGGTCGTACCTGTTCCCGTGGCCGTACATGTTCCTGAGCCTGAGGTGCGCCCCTCGACCTCCGGTTACTCCCGTGAGCCCGGTTGCCGCCTTCGACCACTGGATTCCGGAGCTCAGCGAGCGTCGGGTCGCGGACCCAGGCGTTCCTCTCGCAGCATCGCGAGCGGTGATCAAGGCACAAAGGCCTTAGGCTTGAGTGTCCGCACTGAGCTTTCAGAGGTACATCCAGCGTGCCCTGTCGGGCACGACCTGGTCACTCGCGAGTTCCATATCACCTGTGATGCAGCAGCTGATCTCGTGGCCGTCAGGCCCGACACTGAGGCGTGTGCACTCGCCACGCAGAGTTCCCCCTCTATGGCGCCCGACCCAGGCACATTGAGGGAGGCTCTCTCATCGCAGGATGCTGATGCCTGGCAAGCCGCTTGCGAGGATGAGCTTCGCGCCATCCGAGAGCACAGAGTCTATGAGCTTCTCGACCTTCCCCCTGGGAGGAAGGCGATTCAGGTCAAGTGGGTCTTTTGTAAGAAGGTGAAGCCGGATGGCTCACTAGAACGCTACAAGGCTCGCTTGGTCGTCAAAGGGTACTCTCAGATCGAGGGATTCGACTACTCTGACAATTTTGCCCCTGTCGGCCGCATGACCTCAGCTCGAGCTCTGTTCGGTGTAGTTGCTCAGCATGACTGGGAACTGCACCAGATGGATGTAAACAATGCATTCATCCATGGCTCCCTGGATGAGGAGATTTGTGTGGCTCAGCCACCAGACTTTGAGGACGGTGACTGGGTCTGGCGCTTGCGCAAGTTCTTGTACGGCCTCAAGCAGTCTCCACAGTGTTGGAACCGGGACATAACTGGCACTTTGACTCGCATAGGATACGTACAGAGCTAGGCAGACCCCTCGCTCTTCATCCTACCGACACCCGAGCGGTTCACTGCCATCCTGGTCTATGTTGATGACCTTCTGATTGCATCTCCATCCCTGGAGGCCGTGAAGGAGGGCAAGGCTGTCCTGCAGACTGCCTACAGGATGAAGGACCTCGGTCCTGCATCGGTGTTTCTTGGTATGGAGATCGTGCGAGATCGCAGACATCGGACACTGTTGCTGCATCAGGCCCAATACGCAAGAGTCGTGGGGGAGCGCTTTAGTGATCTCCTTGGTGCAGTGCCATACGCTTCCACACCTCTTACACCTGATGGGCAGAATGCCCTGAAGGTGGATGACCCTACACAGCTGGGGGAGACAGTGGACGTGACCTTGTACCTCCATCTCATCGGATCTCTGATGTACCTGGCCACCACCATGCGTCCTGACATCACGTTTGCCGTCAACCTCCTTGCTCAGTTCTCGCAGGATCCATGTGCAAGAGCCCTTCACGCGGCTGTGCGAGTGGTACGTTATGTGGTCTCCACGCCGTACCTCAGACTCTGCTTTCGTCGGTAGTGTTCGGTGGTCCTTGACGGCTACACTGACAGTGACTGGGCTTGGAGCCCTGATGGGCGCAGTCGTACTGGCTACATGTTTCTGCTCGGTGATACCGCTTTGTGTTGGCAAAGCGGGAAGCAGGGCTGCATTGCACATAGTTTGTCAGAGGCAGAGTACTTTGCTTTGGGCACAGGGGCTGCTGAGGCAGTATGGCTGCAGTGCTTGTTTCTTGAGCTTGGGCAGTGAGTACCCGCCATTGTGCTGCGTTGAAACAACCAGAGTGCTCTCGCCATTGCGGAGAACTTTGGTGTTTTTCATGCTCGCACAAAGCACATAGCGGTTGAGCGCATCACTTTGTCCGTTATCTGGTGGAGTGACGCGTGATGTCCATCATGTGGGTTGGTACTGACATGCAGCGTCCTGATTTCTTGACGAAGGCACTTGCTTGCGGAAAGTTCCTTGTGGCCATTCATTCTGTTGGGCTTCGCCCCGTGCGTGAGAGCGATTGAGTGTGGGATGTGTGTCTGCGTCTCATCTGTTTGTGTCACTCACTATTGTGTTTGTACCAGTGCTGCACGCGTATGGACATGCGTACCATCGGGTCATGGGGGAGGTGTTGTGTTTTGTGCCATTCCTGTACAGTGTACTGTGACCACTCGGCCGTGTCCATACTCGTGCAGATCCCTGAGGCGGGCAGCCCTGGTGACACCGGCGCGACGACAGATGGCGGGCCGACCACTGTACCAGAGTCTCAGATGTCACTCGGACTCTCTACTGTGTCTTCTACGCCTTGCAGGGGTCTTTCGGTGGACTGGCCATGAGGCCTATTTGCATGTTTTTCATTATATGTCTACTATCTGTCGATAGATGCATGCATGTGACCAGTCGTAGCGTCCGTCGTTTGGTTATGCATGTCTAGGTTCAGACAGTGCAGCATTCTGACACGTGTGCGCAGAGTTACGACCAAAGCAATGGTTTTGGGCCGGTTTTAGGACAGCTCTTGGACTGCCGCGTGCGACACCCGCCGTGCGCCGCGGCAGGTGTTTATGCCATGGACCTGTCAGTTGTCATTCCACTCCGCATTTCTTCAACATTTGCAGTTTCTGACACTTGTGTTTGTGTCCCTAGCCAACCCCTTGCTGTTCTCACCTCGACCTGTGAGTGCTAGTGAGTTAGCTGGCTGGCTTGTACTGCCACGCCAGTGACAGCAGTGCTAGGAAGCTGTCTCTCTCATCACTGGGATGTTTTTCAGTGTTTTCAGTAGTATGTCATCCACCGTGAAAGCTTCCGCTACTGCCTGGTTTGTCCGGAGAACGTTGTTGTCCACGAATTGCTGATCCTCTATTGCCGGAGTCTTTGCCGGTCATTGCTTCATGTCGTCGGGTGCGCTTGCTCCATTCACTGTCGTCGTACTGAGGTCTGCAAATTCCTGAACGGTGGAGATTCATTGAAAGTTATTGCCTTATAGTTTATGTATTGGTTATCCCTCCAGTTTTCGTGCGCTTTTGTACCATGTGTTATTTTAAGCAGAATGTGGATGGTTCACAGGGATGAGGTGTGAAGCAGGAAACAATAACAGGAATTCGGAAAACTGGATTTAGCAATAATTTGTTTTGATGAAAAGTGTTAGAAATGTCGAGCGCATGTATACAATAGCGAGAAACACAATGAGGAATATGTTGGGTCTTGGAGACTTGTGTCAAGCGATGGGTGCAATGCCGCATTGTGAGTGGTCGCTTTGAGAAACTCGGGACGTTTTTGAGAACACCAAGGTATGACTTTATAAAAGTCTAGCGCCATCAAGGACTCAACAAAAAATTATCAAAACATTGGTATGGTTTTCAACAGTTCTACCAACGATTCTAGAAAGTGGCTGGTTGTGTTAAAACATTTGGGAACAGAACACCAGACATTGGGATAGGGCGCAAAAAAAGTCCTCGGCTGAATGTACTGTGGACCAGAAATGTAAGGGCAGAAATGCCCACTTGCGGAGTTTAGGGACTTGTGTATGTCTAGGATGTAACATCCAGAGCATGTGCACAGAGAGAGGGGAGCCAAAAGTTGAGAAGACGGCCTCTTAATCAGAACCTTGTTGTCTGCTGAGAAACGTGCTGACACGCCTTGATGACATCGGGTGTGCCGAGGTGAAGTTGGCTTAACCATTCCTCAAGGACATGCATCTCCTCTGTTTGTAGACCTACAGGTAGGTCATCCACATCTTTGATTGGATCTCCAACAATGTCCCACTCCTCATCGAGAGCATGTTGGTACGTGACCATGATGCACAAAATGGATTACCATTCTGATTCTTATGCAGTGATGCCGACTGCTCAAGTCGGCTACTGGAGTACACCTCATCGGATCAACTATAGCTGCTTTATCTCCTCTAATACGGTGCTCTCTTGACAGTGTTGTCACTGGATCTCTCCCTGCTGCTCTTGAAGGTCAGCAATTGACTGGGATTGTGGACTCATCGCCTTTGATGATGAGGAGCCGGTTTGGTCAGCCAACCCCTTCCCCTTGTCTGCCGTGGGCTCTATGACTGGCGGTTGAGGTCTCTATGGTGGAGATGAGGCAAAGTGGCAACTAAAATCTCTATGGTGGAGGCGTGGAGGACAGGGGTTGAGCTACTCACTAAGGAGGGAAGTGACAAAAGCTGTGAAAATGAAGACCTGAAAGCATTTCTTGCGGAGATTGGATGCTTGCAATAAGTGATGACATCAGCAGTATGCAATGAAATGTCAACATGGGGATCTTCCAAATAGAGCAAAATTTCAAAAAGTTATGCCCATGAATGTACTGAAGACAATGGTGGTGCTTTTATGTATAAAAAAACATAAAAAAAAGTGCCAAAGCATCGTTTTTGTTGTTCAGCCTGAAACCTGGAAAATTGTCAGATTTGGGATCGTGTTGTCATTTTCTGGATGCTACAGGGCAAGAAACATGGCCGAGATGGTAGAGATTGAAATTGTATGAGAAAGGCTTTCCAATCATTCTACAAAAAATGATGGTGAAATGAGGCAGTCGCACTGTGACCAGTTCGGGGTAGTGGTAGGTGTGACGTGATTGAGGCTTCTACTGGAGTTGCACAGATGGTGTGGCAAAATCTCTCGCTGCAACAGCTCCTGGAGAGGGCTGGACAACTCTCTGCTGCTGATTTTACTCCTATTGCTTTTTCTGTGGCTGCAGTTGTTGGCTAAAACTGTACGTCAGATACGTGTCAGCGTGGTGAGTCCTCACAGGACTTCAGCTGCAGCTGTGCACTCCCCGAATGTTGGTGTTTTGCATCTCTGCTGTGCAACTTTGCAAGAAAAGTCTTGCTACTCTGAGACCGTGAGAAAGTGCATGGAAGCTTCCTATCACTGCTGTTGCTGAGGCGGCAACTCTTTCCTTGTGAGCTGTCATGTTATCAAGCATGGCAGACAAAAGAAAAACAAGGATCTGGCAAGGGAGACAAGCATAGTCCTTGAAACAACCGAATGACAGAGAGAGAAGGCAAATGATAGGCGCATAACATGAAAAAAGCAACCGTGGGCACCATTTATGATGCATGCAGTGGCAGGTTAGTTTTCCCTAGATTAGCCCATTACTATGGTCTTACACCGGTGAACACACATCCAACTGAGGCACAGTCTGATCATAAAGATGCACAATCTTGAGTCAGTCATGAAGACTGTAAAATCATGCAAATCAGGCTTGTGGAGAGTCCACTAAGCAAATCCTAGAGGCTCTGGAAAAGTAGCAGAAGGCCCAAGCATGCTTCCGGGATGCCGTAGTGTTAATTTTTATGTCCAGTCCGTGGATCTTTACATCTGGAATACCTTTTGTCTTGAACCACATGCACACACACATGTACAAGAGATTGAGTCCCATGGCTGTTGCTGGAGGTCTGCCCATCAAGATCAGGTGCACCCATGATGAAGCTCGTGTCTCTAGTCAACAGCAGCACGTTCCCAAGATATGGCCTGTGGCCATCTGATATTCCTACAAAATTCTCTTTACTCTTGGTTTTTATCGTAGTGGAGGAGTTATCCTGGAAACTTCAGGATGCATTGGTTTGTCTCCAAACATGCATGTGGGTTCTGGGGGAGTTGCATTAGAGTCCCAGGTACTGATCCTTAAGGTGTTACCAGGCAACATACATTCTGTGATTTGGTGAGTAGCCGCACTCAGTATTTACCGAGTAGTCGGGCTTGACCCGTGGGTGGTCTCATCCTGCATGATGTACTAGTGAGGCCCATGCTTATCGGCATGATCTCCTTTGCTCTCCTAGGCTCATTGTACCTTACTTTTTGTGTGGAATTCCTGTTAGCTACCACGAGCTTTCCATGAAGTGTTCGTTGTGGGAAGTCATCCCAAACTCTTCCTCACTGGCGGCTTCATTCCCTTACAACCTTGTGAGAAAATACTGGTATCAGAGCAAGGAGGAACATTCCCTCTCCTCAAGTACATTCTGTCCTTGGACCCCGGTTTTGGGCTCACTTACCTCACCACGGCAACGCCAGGCCATTGGCATCACCTGCAGCGGCAGGTTGGTCTTATCTCCATTGTCTGTGGTGACCTTATGCTGCAGCCTGCACACCTTCCAGCATAGGATCTCCTGTTGCCCTTCCGCCTCCTTGGCTCCTCAGCATCTGCCACAGCAGTTCTTACCTCTGTGGATCAGTGTCTTGGCCATCTACCACCTCTGCACTTCCTGTTGCCGCTTTACGTCTCTATCGCAGCGGTCTCACGTGTCGACGTCACCTCCTCTACTACCTCGCCGCCATCTTGGATCCCCCACATCTGCAGCTGCTGCTGCACCCCTTACCGCTATATTCCCGATGCTCTTCTACTTCCCCTCTTATATCTCAACCTTTCTGATACGTTGCTACCACTAAAGCTCCTGCTGCTGCAGCTCCGGTGTTTCTGCTGGTGAAACCTTTTCTTTCCCTCAGTCGTCTCAGTCCTACTGCATCTAATGTTGTTGCTGTAGCTCCTACTGCTGCAGTTCCTACTGCTGTAGCTCCGGTGCATCTGCTGGCACAACCAATTTTACCGCCCCTCAATGTTCCATTGCCACTGCAGCTCCTGTCACTACAACTTGTACCACCGCTCCTCTGGTGACTCCTGTCACTGCAGCTTGGTGTCTCAGTCCCTCACTTGCCACTAATACCTCCAAGCGTCTGCGCTGCCTCTTACCTTTGGTGTCCCTTTCATGGCATTACTCAGCGGCCTCCGCATCTACTGGCACATCTTTCATTGCTTTTCCTTGGTCGCCTCGGCCGACACTGCTTCTACCATGTAGCATTGGCAGAAAATTTCTGCCTCTTTCCACAGCAGCAGCTCCCATCACACCTCCTCTTGCAGCAACATTGCCCAGTCGCACTCCGTCTGGCATGCTGGCCTCTCCACCATCATTGGAAGGGGCTTACGACTACGATCTTAACTTGTTGTGCAGTGTGACAAGGAAGCACACACGGGGGGAGTCCGACTTGTAATGTTTATTGTATTGATGTCTTTGAGGGATGCAGGTTACCAAAAGAAATTGAGAATGACCATGGAGGATTACCTCAAGATGAACACCGCCAAGCGCAAATGGTTGTGTGGCCAACCATTGTGTTAACCTGGCCAAAGCAAGCCAACGGCTTTGTGCCAGATGGTCAAGATGCCTGTACCTCTAGAGTTTGATCCTGCCTGCATCACTCCATTATGTGTATGGCTAGCAAAACCGTCTTCTTGTACTGTGGCCTCGCAGTATTTATCTCATCACGCTCGAGCTGCCATCCTGCTTGCTAATGCACACTAACTGAAGCACGATATGTTTGACTACTTTTTTTTTCTTTCTTTGTACTACTCTTGAAACGTAATCCATCAAATTCCTCATCAAGGCTCACATTTTTTGGCTGCCTCCAGTTCAACTCGTTGAATTGCCTCTCAGAGCACGTGCTCTTGTATTGTGCCCTCTCACATCCACAGACCTTATCCTAAAAATCCTCAATTTCCATACCTTTGAAGTAGCTTTCTTCCCATAACCTGGTCCTACATCCAGCCTATCCATTCCTTCTCCATTTCTGATCAATGCTTGCACTACTATGCCGCACCCAGTTCTGCCGCTTCCGCATCATCTCTGCTTTTGCTCCAATCACCGTTTTTCCAAGTGACTGTGCCCATTAGCTAAGCACTTGCAATCTCCCAACATGGTATAACAGGCCAAGTAACATGCGTAGATCATCAGTGTTCACCTCTTTTGGCCACACCCACACTCATCCACAACCCTCTCGCCGCAAGTTATGGGAACCAGAAGACTTATGATGTCAGTACCCTTCTGTGTCATGGCAGCACACTCTCCACTCATTCTTGTCAATCGGTACACGTGGTTGAGCCCCTAGGCCCACGTTCTCATCGTCATCTTGTGAATCGTCATCTCAGCCAGTAGCTGCTCCCGCACATTTCGTCTTGCCCCTGCACCAAAATCTGTCGCCACGGTTATCATCGACCAGCTTCTGCACAACTTCTATGTAGTCAGTCTTAAAACATCTGTCTACTTTCTGCTGATGTTCTGTATAGCTTCTTCATGCCATCCTCTTGAGGTGCCCTTCTCATCCCAAAGCAATTTTGTTTCAGCATCAAAATCTTCATCTGCAATCATATACTCCAGTTCCATCATCAACTCAATTACCTGGATCTACTCTTCTTTCACACCTCATGATCATGGCTTCCGCTCTCACCCACTGCAGCCTGCCAATGCTCATGGTGAAACTAGATGGCATCAGATATTACATGCTGTGGAGCTACTCTGTGCCACTCTACTTAGGAACCCAGAAGGTTGAAAGAATCATCCTTAATGACCACCTTGCCATAATTGGTATTGGAATAGAGGCACTTCATGATTCCACTGCCACCTTGGGAGGAAACTCCTCTCACGGTTTTGTGGTCAATCCTAATGATTCCTCTGCTTTCACCTCCTCTGGCTCCAGTTCCTCCTCCTCTGCAGCCTCCGCCATTATCCTCACCTCTTGAAAATTCTTCAACAGAACTGCACTCATGACCACTTTGACCACCTCTTCTCCTAAAGTGCATGATGACATCCGAAATATTGGATCCAAGATCAACTAGGTCCAGGAGACCCTCAAGGACCACTTCAGCAACAACACAGCCTGCACCATAAAAATCATGTCTCTCTTCTCGGTTCCTTTCTCATCACACTCCAACATGGGAATTCACATTGCTGACTGCACCACCATCTCCAAGGACCTCGAGGAGATAAGATAAACTTGCCAGGAGCTGTTGTCTACTCTGGCATCATTTCTGGCCTCCTTGGTCAGTGTGACATCATTTGTCATATCCTTCGCTATGATTGGCCCCAAGCTCATGGCTGTTGAACATGACTGCCTCTCCAAGCAGCCCCAGGAGGTTGCCAACAACTCCTTTGAGACCATGGCCTTTGGTTCCTCACAGGAAAACCGCCCCTTCAATTGCTTCCCTCCTTCACTTACCTTATGCGCTACAGTCCTCTGTCTGGCCACAAATATAGATGCTAGAAAAACATGCCGCACGTATGTGATGATCGCTCTACCGAGGAATGGCTGGAGCAGATTCTGTCAGGAAATTCATGTGGTGCAGTCCCGACGTTGGTGTGATCTTCTCTAGTGGTTCACATCTTTTGTTTTGGGCGAATCTGAGATTGAGCGTGAGCTTTCTGGTCGCTTCATGCTATGTGAGCAGGAATTTAGAGACAGTCAGTTTTGGGAAGGGAATAACGGAATTCTGCTTTTCTTTTTGGTACATGGACATGACCAACAAATTTATAGGGCTTTTCATGAGCTCTCCAATGCACCAAATTGTGCGTGATTTGGCCAAGTGTAGCCCAAGTTATGCTTGCCAAAGCGCAGGTCTCACCCACCACAGAAACGCCTAACGCCTCCATGGTTAAGGCTCCACACGGATCCTAAGTTTCGTGGGAACTACCCAATAATGCGGATCCAGATCCGGATCCACGGATCCGGATCCAGGATCTTGGATCCGGTCTGTATCCCAGAATCCGGAAGCGGATCCTTCTGAGGAGGTAGGTGGGGCTGAGAAAACTCGGCGAGAGGTCCCGGTCATGTCTTTCGTACAATACATGTGTCGCTTATTTGAATTCAAACGGTCAAGACGAGTGCCTCGGTTTTCAGCGAGGCAAAGTTCAACCGCCACGTCAAACAAACCTGTCGAATCTGTCAGACGACACATGGTTGTCTTGTCTTGTAGTTAGTCGACACAACTTTCTTGGTGCCGAGCCTCAGGTTTGTAGAGGTTGGGTGCCAAGCCACTGTCGTGCGGACAGAAGAGCACCAATTGGAGCTATTCCTGTTACAGGACATGGCTTTAGTGACCATTAGATGCTGGTTCACTGTTTGGTCTTCCAACATTCATCTGACATTTGAACGGTCAAACAATCGTTCAGTTGTTCAAACTTGAAATGAGTGAACGGACAGGTAGATCATAGTGGTGTTCTGTGGATGTGGCAGAAGCGCATGCCACATCAACATGCAACCCTGTGCAAAAATTGGTTGCCATGAACTGCAGCAATGAGAGATGACTCTGGCACTCACATGAAAATGTGTGAAGTGGCCGGAGTGGATACTGATTCCCCCCTTCTTTCTTTCCAATTCTACAATTTCAGGTACATTCATAAATCAGCTCTCCAAAACAAGGATTTTTGGATCCAAAAGCCGGATCCATGGATCCAGATCCAGGATCCTGACCCCCGGATCCGGATCCAGGTGAAGGATCCTTCCCAAGCTCTTTGGATAGGATCCGTGTGCAGCCTTATCCATGGTGCGTACACGCTGTGGCGCCTTCCTTCATGTGCGAAGCGCGTTTCCCAAGGCGCAGATATCATTGCACGTGATGTAGGGGTCCCCTGCACTGTTTCAACATACCTCCCCCAATTTGGGGTTGAGTTTGGTGATGGGGTGTAACGAGGTTTGAAACCTGGCCGCGGACCTACAGTCAGAATTTTGACGAAGTCCCGGAGTAACAAAACGTAATACTGAGTTTTGGACACCGAGCCAGGATTTTGGCTAAGACCCTCAGTAACAACCTGCACTACTTGATCTGTTGAATTATTCACCAGAAGCCTCAGCAGTATTTTTGGTACAAAATCTCCAAATGGAAATTTCTTACTTGGTCTGGTCAATTACTCACAGGAAGTTGAGTCGCAGCCGGCTCCCAGAGCCGCCGCGCACACCCCAACTTTGGAAGCTCATATCTCTCTCGTTACTCGTCCACCGGATTCAAAGACTTGTGATATTTTAGGGGCAATCCTCTATTTTGGGATCCGAGCAATCCTTGAGCTGCTAGATCCAACTGCAAGGATTTTCCTCTCTCTGGTGGCTGGTCAGAGCCTCCCGGCGCCACACTTGGGCATGGGGAGGGGCAAATTTTCAACACAATCCCCACAAGTCCTATGGAGATCAGCCGGACTGGGCTGAGGAGCGTCGCCTTTGGTCCCCCTCCTACTGAGGAAGTCCTCTTCCTAATTAAGCTGGCTTCTAGCTATTGCCAACACCGTGGAGCATACATATGCACCTACTTTTTCCAGCAATACTGTGACTTAGGAGTTGTTGATCCTTAGACTGAGATTGGGTCAAAGAAGAATGCACTTGAGATGTACACCGNCCCTCTCTTCATGTCTCTCTGTGCAGATTTGACCCACTCCACATGACACTCATCCAATCCCCACCAAGGTACTCAACCACCCAGGATAGACAATTCTTTCTCATTCACAACCAGTTCTCTCTCCACTGCATTTTTCTCTTGTTGTGCAGTTTCAAGGATTGTTCCTGTGCTCAAGGACTGGCTATTGTTATAGACACAAAACTTTGATGGGAATCCTTGCCTCATCCCTCGCAACACCTCTCATCCCCACTGTGCTCCTTTCTAACCACCTTCTATGTACAGACAGGAGCACTCTACACACCAGATCCTACCGACAACAAGAACCTTGCTAACCGCCTACTGTAGGAAGCTAATCAATTCATGAAGACCCATCACATCTCCTCTCAGATATGGATTGCTCGTCTGCACAGAGCTGTAACTGCCTGCAATTTGCGTATTCTCAGGCACAGTCTTAGCCCAAGAACAAGGTGGGTTTGTGACCACAGCACCTCTCCCTCCCATTACACCACTTTCCTCCCACAATAGACTACCATATAGCCACAACACAGCCTGTAATGATGACTCGCCGCTCACCCACTTCACCAACCATTCCTTCTTCCACTGATATCATTATATCTGCTCACTCATAGATCAGTCTTCCAGGATTCCTCTCCTCTCTATACAACCTTATCATGAAGTGACCCCTTTCTCCAAGCTTTCTCTACTTTGAACCTCAACAAGTGCAGCTCTCCCACCAGTGGCTTCAAGCTTTACATCCCTCGCCCAATCTGTGGGATGTTTCAGGTTTATTAGAAAGATCACTTTGAGGGGTACATGTTGCAAAGAAAACAAAGAGTGGCTGTGTGGGATCATCTCCGGAGCAACACTGCCAAGCGCAAACGGTCTTGTGAACAACCACCATTTGAACCTTGCCAAAGCGGGCCAACAGTTGTGTGCTGAAAGATCAAGGCAACCGGCCTTCGGAGATTGCTCTGTCCACATCATCTCATTATGCGTACGGCTAGCAAAGCCACCTCTTTGTATCATAGCTTTGTGGCACTCCTCTCTCATCATGCCCGAGCTGCCACTCCTGTTTTTCTATGCCGCCTCACCAAAATGCGCTAGGTTAGACTACTATTTGTATTCCTTGTACTACTCTTACAACTTAATCCATTTGAATCCTCCTCAAACCTCACTTTTCTAGGCCACCTCTGGTCCAGCTTTCCACATTTCCTCTCACTGCCCGTGCTCTCGCACTATGCCCTCTCACATCCATTAACCCATACCTTTGAGGTGGCTTATTTCCCACACTCTGGTACTGTGTCGACTGTATCAATCCTTGCTCCTTGTCTGATGATTACTCTCACTAATATGTTGCACACAGTGCTGCCGCTTCCACATCATCTCTGCTTCTGCTCCATTCACCCCTCTTCCAAGTGACTACGCCCACTAGCAGAAGCACTTGCTATTTTTTGACATGCGCAAATGCATTTGACGCTTAAAAATGTAACAGAGAAAGAAGTCAATGGCCATGTCTACATCACTGACGAATTACCTGATTCACCTTCAGGGATTTGTCCACCTGCCTCACGGGCTCCTCCTGACATCACAAAAGGCACCACGCCAGCCTTTATAGCCAGAAACCGAGAGCAACCTTGGCGTGTCCCAGTGCTTCCCTCACCCAGTGGCACTATCAGCCTTGCCGGCGCCATTCTTGATGCTGGTTTTGGTGGTGCTGCCATGTTTTCAGCTACAACCAGAGCAAGCAAGGCCTCAAAGAAACTGTCGTTGGATGTGGTACAGTTGCCTAAACTGAGACAGCTGCCTCCCCCTCCCTTCTCGCTGGTCGTTGCAGCAAAAATCAATGCACATATGATTGTGGCCTCATTGGCTTTTGCCACTGCCACAACAACTACAGCCGATGTGACGTTCAGCGCTGCCAGATCCATCTGTGCATCCATAGCCATTGCCTTCCTAACTCCCACTGGAAATTCTCACACTCTAACATATCACTCTGCCACCAGTGTTCTTACTGTGTTGACCACTGCAGCAGGTGCCACGGTGACTGGCTTCTTTTGTCTCCCGGTGGCCATTGCAACATTGGTTGCTGTGCTGTCCTACTCTGCAGAAGCAGTGGTACTGCCAATCTTTTTGCTCCTCCCGCACTGCTAGTTTGGTGGGAGTGTTTGTGTGATCTCTCCTTCTCTCCCCTTTCCTCCCTCACCCGTGTGTCACCATGTCAAGCATCCAAAACATCATCCATGTTCATCATCTATGCATGCACTCATCATGCCTGGAAACAAAGAGACCATTGAGGTGCTCCAGGCCACTCACTTGGCGGCGAGCCACCGAGTTGAGGAGGGGCTGCAGAGGGACATCAATGCCAAGACAAAGATGGCCACTGCTGTAGCCAGCATAGCCATGGAGTTTCTCCATTCCATTCCCTCCATTGTTGATTTCATGCATGCTGTGGATGTTGACCCCTCCTCTGGCTCCTCTAATGGTGTGAGTGCCACAAGCGATGCTGCAGTGCCACCTCTCATGCAAGCTGCTGCCACTATTTCCCGTGCATTGCTACCACAATGCCAGAAAGACTTCCAAATTCCTCCACATCACTTTACCACCAAAATCTCATTCTCCTCCTTGGAGACCTGTTTCAGCTTACAGGCTAAAGGAAATCTCCTGTTGGAATCAACTCCCCTGTTGATCCTTTTGTTTCCCCTGCTTTTTCTTCCAAGCAAACTGAAGCTGTTCAAACTGTGTGTGCCTTCGTACTGGCAGGCCTTGAGGACCTCACTGACAAGATTGGTATGTACAATACTGACACCGCACGCCGTGCACCAGCAGGCCCAATGAGAGCCTATGCCCTCATTCACTGCTACAAGGCAGTCACTGTGCATACCGCCCAGAGTACTTTGAATGTGCAGTACAAAAAACTCCAAATGTGTGTTGATTCTTATTGGGCACATAGCCTGTTCTTGCTGCGTGCCTTGGAATACGCAGCACAAGGCCAGGTGTCAGCCGGCCTCTCCCTTGTAACTGGAATGATCCCCAAGACCTCTATTCTCATACACCAGCACCTTAGCTGACAGCGTCTTGCATCTGAGTGTGTGCCACCCGCCTTTCCTACCCGCGGTGGTACCCTCTATGAGTNTTCAGCTACAACCAGAGCAAGCAAGGCCTCAAAGAAACTGTCGTTGGATGTGGTACAGTTGCCTAAACTGAGACAGCTGCCTCCCCCTCCCTTCTCGCTGGTCGTTGCAGCAAAAATCAATGCACATATGATTGTGGCCTCATTGGCTTTTGCCACTACCACAACAACTACAGCCGATGTGACGTTCAGCGCTGCCAGATCCATCTGTGCATCCTTAGCCATTGTCTTCCTAACTCCCACTGGAAATTCTCACACTCTAACATATCACTCTGCCACCAGTGTTCTTACTGTGTTGACCACTGCAGCAGGTGCCACGGTGACTGGCTTCTTTTGTCTCCCGGTGGCCATTGCAACATTGGTTGCTGTGCTGTCCTACTCTGCAGAAGCAGTGGTACTGCCAATCTTTTTGCTCCTCCCGCACTGCTAGTGTGATGGGAGTGTTTGTGTGATCTCTCCTTCTCTCCCCTTTCCTCCCTCACCCGTGTGTCACCATGCCAAGCATCCAAAACATCATCCATGTTTATCATCTATGCATGCACTCATCATGCCTGGAAACAAAGAGACCATTGAGGTGCTCCAGGCCACTCACTTGGCGGCGAGCCGCCGAGTTGAGGAGGGGCTGCAGAGGGACATCAATGCCAAGACAAAGATGGCCACTGCTGTAGCCAGCATAGCCATGGAGTTTCTCCATTCCATTCCCTCCATTGTTGATTTCATGCATGCTGTGGATGTTGACCCCTCCTCTGGCTCCTCTAATGGTGTGAGTGCCACAAGCAATGCTGCAGTGCCACCTCTCATGCAAGCTGCTGCCACTATTTCCCGTGCATTTCTACCACAATGCCAGAAAGACTTCCAAATTCCTCCACATCACTTTACCACCAAAATCTCATTCTCCTCCTTCGAGACCTGTTTCAGCTTACAGGCTAAAGGAAATCTCCTGTTGGAATCAACTCCCCTGTTGATCCTTTTGTTTCCCCTGCTTTT
>SZWC01009915.1:48783-58831 GCA_023375785.1 Penium margaritaceum
GGGGGGGGGGCTAGATCTTGGAGGGGTCCCCCAGTGCTGTTCATTCTTCATTCTTAATCAGTCATTGTCAGTTTTCAGCTGCTTTCTGGCGCTAACTCTGGCGCGCGCGTTTCTGAGTAACAAAACCCAGAGCTTCCAGACTTAGACTCTAGAGCAGCGGACTGAGGGGGCAGCTGAGTGAAGCAACGAGCGTGGAAGCCCGCACGCTGCATCAACAACGCTGCTGCCCCAACATGCTGCATAGTTCCGAGCTCCCCTAACCCTAGCTCTTACGGTGGTGGTGTCCAACCACCCCTCACTTCACCGAGGAGGGAGGGCCAAAACGGCGCACTCGTATTTCTCTCTGTTTGTTATGAACTAGCTCACTTCATGAACAACAAGCAGGAGAGCCATACAAGGAGCCGACGTTATGAAATACAATTAACAACTTCAATTGTCTGTGGAGCACGATTACGCGCATGTCACTCACACATTAATTATAGCTTGTCACTGCGCATGGCTAACGGCTTACCCCCTTTCAGCTCGAGCGCTGACATGGCAGCCAGATTAAATGACCAAAACCTTGGATAGTCGCTCTCCATTAACGATGCCCTAGGGAATGTTCTCCACTATTGCCGCATTTTGGTGGTGCCTCCTGGCACGCACCGATCTCCAAGAGTTCCCACGCCATAGTACTCGTTGATCACCCCCGTACGCAATCAAGTTCCCAACTCTAATGAGTTCTATTTAGGTCCACAATCTGCCAAATTAACGAGGGTTGGCCACCGACCAACCCTTATCCTGAGTGAACGCTCTCATTGTGTAATGTGTCAGCACCTCTAGCTCTTGCAGTTAGATCATCGTCGGAGTTCGCATAATGGCGTCCAGAGCTCGCTCGAGGGGTTTGCCCCTACGCCTCCTTTTGGGGGTAGTCGTCGTCAACGGCTCTGTGCAATGATACTTGAATGATTCAAGTCTCCGGAGGCTCACATCCTTTTATACCTCACCCCTTCATTGTGGGCCCAAAACGAGGGGTTATTGCCTCAAACTTGTGAGTTTGCATGAGTTTTTCTGGATTTGAAACTCGTAGTTCGTCCCAAACGAACTCGAGTTTCATTTTTTTTAAACGTCGGCACGAAACAGTCGCGTGCGAGGCACAATCAACGATTTCGCGTCAACTCCTCTCGTGCGTTCCTCGCTCCTCGCCCTCGCTCCATCCCTCGTGCTCGCTTGCTCTCGCGAGTGAGGAGGGCAAGCGAGGGTGAGGGCACGAGGCCACAAGCCTCGGCCCTCGAGGTCTCACGGCAACCTGGCCGCCGATTGAGCCACCAGCTCGACTGGCGGCTAAAGGCCCGCTGGCGGGTGGCCGGCCAGTCACTTGACTGGTCGCCGACCATCCAGCCGGCTGGCCGCCAGCCAGTTGGTAGAAAGAGGGTGGCTGGCCACATGCCAACGCTCGCGATAGCGAGGGATGGATTGCAGCCACCCCCTCACTATGGAGAAGTAGGATGGCCGAATCGGCCCTCTCGCTACATTCCTCCCCACTCATTACGAACAGTCTCGGTTCATGAACAAGAAGCAGGATTTTTTGTCAGTGAGTCATCAACATCATGAAGTAGAATTGGAAGTTCAATCACCAACTAAAGATTAACATGTTCCAGGCACTTCGACCTAAGCTGCAGCTTGTCGGTCAGCATGGCTAGCGACCTCCCCCCCTTAGGCTGGAGCGTCTGTGCGACAACCATGTTGGGCATCCCCAACCTCCTATGGTTGCAGTCCATGAATGCCGCCCTACAGGAATGTTGTTTACTTTCTCGTGTCTAGGTGTTGCTCCCTGACACGCGTCGATCTGTACTAGGTGCCAGTTCGCTCGAACACTCGTTGACCATCCCCGTGGGCAACTGGGATTCGGGCTCCCACGAGTTATGTTCACGACCACACCCGACCTAATGAACGAGGTATTCCCTAACAACCCATGATCCGAGTGTATGCTCTCGGTGCTCAAGTAGACGAAGAACCTCGTATTGGCCGTTGGCAGCAAGGACTGCCGATGTTGGCTGAACGGTTCCCTCTAGCGTGTATGGAGCCAATGGGCCCACACGAAGCACGTCACGTATCTTCATAATGGATGAAAGCAACAATCGGTATGCCACGAGTCCGATGCGTACAACAATGGGAAACAACCCAATCCACTTTGGTAGAAGTTTTTGCAGCCCTGGCGACTTCAGCCGAAGATACTTAGTGCTAAGTAGCACTTTATCAGCGATGTTAAACAAGACTTCACGATGACTTTTGTCGGCATATGCCTTTCTTTGTTGCCGAGAAGCTTGAAGATGACCCTTCACCTCATGTAACAAGGAGTCTTTGCGCTCCGCAAAGGCTTGGGCTGAAGGAACCTGTCCTCTTTTGCTCCCACTCCTCATGAATGAAGAGGGCACCACAGGATGTCGACCACTGCTTAACAAAAACGGTGTGAACTGCGTAGACTCGTTCATCGAGTTATTCACCGCAAACTCTGCCGATGCTAGGAATTTGTCCTAGTCATTCATGGCAGGGTCCACGTACATGCGTAGCATTTGTTCTAGAGTGCGGTTTATGCACTCTGTTTGTCCGTCAATTTGAGGGTGAAACGATGTCACCGTTTTTGACTCGCTACCGAAGTACTCACGAATCCTTTGCTAGAACTTCCTGGAAAATTTGGGACATTCATCGGAGATGATGCACCACGGCAAGCCATGGTACTTCACGACACCTTGAATGAAGAGACAAGCAAACTCCTTTGTGTTCACATTAGTGGTTTTAGGAAGGAAGTGTGTCATCTCCGTCACAAGATCTACAGCCACTAGTATTGCATCGTGGCCATAGGCCATGTCTGGAAGAGCAGTGATGAAGTCCATGCTGATGCTCTCCCATGAAGTAACAGGAATGGGAAGCTGTTGGAGGAGCCTAGCAGGCTTCTTGTTGATAGCCTTATTCCAAAGATATGGGTCGCTTGTCATGCAATACTTACAAACATTCACACCCCATCCCGGGCACCAATAGTGGTCGAAGAGCGCCTGTCCGGTATTTGGAGGTCCCACATGACCTGCGACCAGCGGGTCGTGGAATAAGGAGATGATATCTGCTCAAGGGTCTCTCGATTTTGGCACAACTTGTTCTCCGTGCAAGAGGATTCTTACGGCCTCCACCAATCTGTACTTGTCCAGGTTTTGAGGGTCTTGAAATCAAGAACCCACACAAATTCCATCTGGATATTGTTTACAAAATTGTTCCAATGGATAATCTCTCGTGGTGGTTACCGCATGAGTACATGGGGATCTGGTGTTTGTGCTGTTGATGTTGCAATGGCCATAAAACACCCATCGACCTCGGTGGTTGCCTTAACTTCCAACGGTTGTTGGCTTAGTGGATCGGCCAAGTTGATGTGTCCTGGCCGATATTCCCACGTGAACAAGAATCGGCTTAGGTATTCGCTCAAACGCGCTTGTCGTCCTGAGAGGTTTACTTGTATTTGGAAAAACACCAATGGGCTATGGTCGGTCACGATTGTCACACCCCCTTTAGCGTGTACTACTGCAAGGAGCTCTTGGTCACCAGTCATGTATCGTGTTTCCGCATGGATGAGCGTCCGACTCTCATATGTAACTGGATGACCGTTTTGCATGAAGACAGCTCCAAGTCCAACGTCCGACGCATCACATCAAACCTCCCACGATTACGATGGATCCAGAAGAGCTACAACAAACACTGTGTATAAAAGCCCTTTGACTTTGAGTAAGGCGTTCTTGCAATCAAATGTCCATTCCCAGTGCACGTCTTTTTGCGCGAGCTTGGTTTGCGGTGCTACCAGTGTCAAACACCCTTGCATAAACCACTTAAAGTAGTCTGCAAGGCTGAGGAAGGACCTAATTTGGCCAATGTTTTTTGGGCGTGCCCAATTCACCGCGGTTTGGACCTTTTGTGGTTCGACATGGATATCGTTCTTACCGACGATATGTCCAAGGTATTTGAGCTCATCTTGCGCAAACTTGCACTTGCTCACCTTTGCATAGAACTTCTACACCCGAACAACCGCGATGACTTTGCGCAAGTGTTCTATGTGCTCTTCCATGGACTTGGAGAATACCAGGGTATGATCCAAGTAAATCAAGACAAACTGACCGAGTTGCTTGGCGAACGTTCGGTTCATTTCTCCTTAGAAGATTGATAGGGTATTTGTAAGCTTGAAGCACAACACTTGTAACTGATAATGTCCCATGTGCATTCGAAACGTGGGCTTGGGCACATCCTCTTCTGTGATGCAGATTTGATGGTACCCTTGAGACAAATCGAAGGACGAAAATACTTTTGCCCCTTGGAGTTGGTCAAACAGGTCCTCAATCCGCAGTAGGGGGAATCAACTGTTCACCGTCAGCTTGTTCAACGCCCGGTAGTCTACGCACTTGTGTAATTCACTCTTCACAAAAAGGATTGGCATACCGTATGGCGAGTTACTCGGCTCGATCGATCCCTTTGCAAGGTACTCTTTGATTTGGCGTTCGGCCTCTTGCCTTTTTGTTGGACTAAGGTCATACGTGGGTCAAAACGGAGGAGTCGCCTCCGGTTGCACAAGAATTGTGTGGCCCATGTGTCGTTATGGCTGAAGCCCAGCCGGTGGGTCCTGGAATACATTCAAGAACTCTACCAATAGAGATTTGATCTCTTGTGGCTTGTCTTCATTCATGCCGTCCTCCACTTTCTGAAGTTCTGCCAAGAAGTATCGACAACCTTCTCGAATACGTCTCTTGACTTGCATCTCATACAAGCTGGCATGGACTTTGAGTTGGGTCAGCAATAATCCGGTACTCGGAAGCAACGTAAAGTGACGCTGTCCTTTTCCGAGGATCACATTAGATTCTTATTTTTACGGAGCTAGGGATCGCCTAGCACCATGTCAAACGGGTCAAGAATGTTGAGTACCTTCGACGTGGCACTCAGCGCGTACCATTGAATACAAATTCTCACTTTACAAGTACCGATCACTGGTACTAGACGGTTTTCACTGACGACAACTGCGCTATTTGATTGTCTGTTCTTCAAGCCAACCTTCTGGGTAAAGCCAAGGATAACAAAGGAGTCACCTCCTCCAGTGTCAGCAAGTAAGTTAAAGGGGGCATCGGCTAGGTGTCCTTTGAGCTGCATTGTCATGTTGCTTCCACTCTCCCGAGCGAACAGGCTCGACGATGCAAAGCCGAGTTTGTGATAAACACGGAATCTAGAATACGGGTGTAGTAGCTCTCATGATTCACCTACTCGAGTCCACATCTTGTGGGTACGTGTGAATTCGGCTAGCACCTTCCAATCTTTGAATTTTACTGGGTCAGAATCGTTGACTAAAGGTACCGCAAACGTGATTGAACTCATCGCTTTGAGGGTGCTTGCTTCAATCATTGTGTTACACAATTCTTGCACAATGTTTGGTGTCGCCACCACTGAGCATGTTTGGCCATGCATCTTGTCTAGTGATGCAAGATTTAGTGGGCAATGTCGATCAGCAAGTGCAAATAAGTTTCAATGAGAGGGGAGAAAACAGAGAAATCTGAACTCGTAAAAAACTCAGATTGTTTCACATCCTCTTCTGAAAACATGAACCCACACTCATGATCTAGTCTTACCCTTGAGTGGTCCCCACTAACATCACTCAGGGGTGGGGAAAACCCGCCCCACGGCCTTGTCCATTAACATGACCGAGCCCATTGCCGGGACCACGTCCTTGTCCACTACCTTGTCCGCGGCCTCCTGCTGTACCATCCCCAAAAGGTGCTTTCACTGCGGCTAACGCCACATGCTCTTGTCCACCACCAGCAGCCTCAAGGCACCGCGCCCTAAAGTGACCAGGTTGCATACAATTGTGGCAGAGTCTATCGCAGAATGCTGTGTTGTGACGCTCACGCGCCGCCTGTTGCTCGTCATTGATGCGGTTGTGCTTGTGGTTTGGCTCTTGCGCCGGCCTGTCTTCTTGACTGGAGGGTTTGTAGGCTGCTTGCCCGTGGCCCCGCCCAACTGTCCAGCTGCTCCTCCAGCCCCCGTAACGTCCATGCGCATGTCGCTACCTTGTTGTGCATGCGCGTTCAGCCGTGCGTCGGAGTGGTGCTTTGCGTTGTCAAATACACCTCACTCATGTAGTCCCGCAACGCCCTCTAGCTTTTCCAAGCCTAGCCGGTTGCCATTGTGGTGGTCTTGTCCTTCACCTTCTCGGTGTCAAGACCGGCCACGAAAGTACTCCAAGAGCATGCACTCTGGGTACTTGAAGGTCTGAGTCCCATCGCCCTCGCTGAAGCTTTTGGTTTCTTCCATGAGTGCAATGAACTCACCGAAGTAGGCTTTGAGCGAGCCACCCAGGTGTATGAAGTCCTTGATTTTGTGGAAGGCGCACAATGCCTCCTCATTTTAGGTGCACTTCTTATGCAGGATCCCGCAAAAGGTCTCCCACAGCATGGGATGCAACTCGAGGTGCGGCTGCTGCGCAGTCCACTCCTTGACCACATACTTGAAGAGCTTGCCTTCAAGCCGCGTCCTGGCAAGTCGCCCCACTAACTGAGTGGAGCCTTGTGCATGCGTAGAACATGCTCCAAGCGATTCAGCCAGTCGGTCAGTGTCACGCCTTTTTGGAAGGTCTCAACACTGTGGAGGAAGGACGTGTTCATGACCGGCCCCAAAGTCATCAAGGTAGGCAAGTTGTCACTGCCACCGGCAGTGGCATCAACAGTTGCAACGTGCTGTGCTTGCTGTTGCATCTGCACTTAGGTCACGTTATGCAATGACTTGTCGAGGTTGTTGCATGGGCGGCTTACCTCATGGGCGGCCAGGCGTTGCAGATGGCGATCACAGTCGAGGTCCGTGATGCTCTGCCCGACGTGGGCCAGCAGATTTGTAAATGCGAGCTTGAGCTCTGATGTCTTCAAAGAATCGGCGATAGCCTCAAGGGCCTCGCGTTGTCCGTGCACCTTTGCCCACTATAGGAGGGTATGGTTCGCGTACATGCCTCCAAGGAGTCCCACCTTTCAAAGGAGGCTGTCATCAGCGACGACGCTCGAGTGGGCGTTGGTCTGCTCCACTGCGGCCACATCATAGGAAGGGGGTCCGCCCCTACTCTTCCGGGTGGTGCCGCACCTCCACCATCGGTGGTGATCTTGAGTCGGCCCGCCGCCTCGGCGGCCAACTTGGCCAACCTTCGGCAATCATCGCAAATTGCCTTCGCAACGATGTCGTCCGGCTTGTCCTCGTAGGAACTTCCCGCATGGCTGCTTTCGGCGCCTTTGCTGTTCGCAACAGCCTTGTTGCTATCGGCAGCTTTAGGCAATGCCGGGAGTGCCTTGCCCTTCTAGAGCGATCGGCTCGAGTTTACCGCGTGTCGATGGCGATGACCAGGATCCTCGTCGCCTTCACCATCGTCGGCATCGTGCTCTTTGTTGGGGTCCCCGCCCGGGTGATCCTCCTCAAGCGCATCGTTTGTCACGTGGGGGTCGTCCACGTGCGCATCGACATGCTCGTAGAGCACTTTTCCGGCCTGTGCATGCTTCTTGGTGTCACCGAAGTTGGCGCAAGTTGCCTTTTGCGGTACGATTTCCTTTGGTTTGACAATCATGCTCGTGGCGGCGGCCCCCAAAATCTGGAGTCCGCCAAGGGCGTTTGGTGAGGCTGTCACTGCCTTGCCCCTTTTCGTCTTTGACGGTCTGGCGCTCGCCATCGCGTCGCCCGTACAACTAGCACGGTAAGACCATTTTGAGAATCACCCCACAACTTTGAGGAGGAATTGCCTCCTAAAGTCTCGCAATTACATATTTAACTTCTACTTTCCTAGGCCGCCATGTTGGCACAAGGGTGTGGATCTTGGAACTGGTCTTCCTAAGCCACAACTCACTGCAATGGGCAAAGACTAGTACCAAGGAAAATAGAAGATTACTACGTAAGGAAACGAGAAGACATGTGAGTACCGCTCACAAAACAAGTCCAAAGATTAGGAGAGAATTTCAACAAATTCCAAACACTTCCTTGACCTTCTTTCTGCTTGTCTTCTTAGAGTCTACTTGTCTTCTCTGGCCTTCTGTTCACTACTTTGAAGCCTCTTGCGTGTCTTGGCGGCGACTCCCTTGTTCCCCACGGCGGTAGGAAGGCCTCCAAAAAATAATCCTTGGGCCTCCTTTTCCTTCTTTTTTTTCCTTGGCGTCGCAGGTCGTGAGAGCCTCTGGTCTTGGAAAAGGGTGCTTCCCTAATATTTGGTTGAAGGGGTTTTGAAGGAGCCTTGAAAATGAGGAAGATTTGGTAGTTTTTGCGAGTGGGAACTCCTCATCTCGTCCCACTAAAATCCTCCTAGCCCCCCGGAGGTGAGTAGCGATTGGAGAGAAGAGGCTCCACCAAGTGGAGCTCTTTTCTACCTCTCCAACACACTTTGGGTGCACCTGGTAGTAGTCAGATTTTGTGGTTGGTCGAAAACCTCCAACCTGTGGCTGGTTGGTTGGGTTCTGTGGTTGGGATCTCGATTTTTGGCTGTTTAAAACACTGTTTTCGTGTTTCAAGAAGCGATTTTTGAATCCTACGGCTGTCATCAGAGTACTGCGGCATGGGCCATGTCACATCACCACTAGCACAGATAAGGCAGGCACGTTCGATCATTTTCGGCGTTCGATAGCCTGCATCCTATCGTCCGATACCGAAGGCACCTGCCCATGCCATTCGAGATGGCATGGGCATGAACGACCAAGGTCATGCCCAGCTTGTACTTGCGGGCGACATTGGCGGGGATCGCCCACGATCCCCCAACCACGGTCCAACCACGGTTGGGCCATGGTTGGACCATGGAGTCCCCTCGCTCGTGTCCCGTTCTGCAGCCCCCCGCCCTGACCCGTCGGCCTAGCCCGTCGCCGAAACCCTAGTGAGGGTGCTCGCCATGGCATCAGCCAAAGCAGCAGGAGGGCCTGCACGCCGCCCCTTCCAAGTCCCCCGAGTGGCAGCCTCCTCTCCAGCTGCCTTAGGCAACGTGGACAGTCAGCAAGGCAGCACCCAAGGAAGTTTGCTTGCCAGCAACAACACTGGCGCGCTCTCTCCATCACCTCAGTCTCAGAAGGGCAGAAAACGACAGGTGTACCATCCCAGGCGGCAGATTAACAAAGCCCGCCGTCCTCTTCAAGCTCTTAACGCCGCTGCAGCTGGACCCCCCACCTTGCAGCAGGTCCAGGAGCCACAGGGGGCTGACGAAGGTGCGTCCGCCATCAAGACAGTTGGTGAACGAGCATGGAAACTGAAGATAGACACGGACATTCTCATAGACGTGCTAGCGGAGCTCCCAGCGAAGACCAGGGGTGCTCCTAGATGGCAAGCAGACGTGTGGGGGTGGGTGTTTGTGACGTTCAACGCGCGGCTCAAGGTGGCAAGGGCGAATTTGGAATTGCCAGACCTTGTATATGAGGCGGAGCAGATCCGCAACCGCGTCTTCAACCTGAAGAAGGGCTACCGCAAGTTGTGCGAGGCACGCAATCTAAGCGGCGCAGGCTGGAGAGAGGGCGTTCCCATTTTAGACCAGGAATGTTGGCAAGAGTTTAGGACCCTTGACAAGCAAGGGCAACCGGCTTGGAAAGACCCTAGGTTCCAGTGGTTCGAGCAGTGTCACAGCATCTGGCCCCATGTGCTAGCTTCGGGGTCTAGGGCGCGCACCTCGGGGGGGGGATTCCGGCAAGGGCTCCGGCGTGGGACCGGCCGGGAGTAAGGGAGGACGGGTCCGGTGGGCAGCTTGTGTTGAGGGGGTTACGGGATTTAGAGAACATCCCGCCGGGGGTGGTAGTTGTGTGCGAAGGAGATACGGTCCCCATCGACCTCAATGACGAGGTGGACGAGGTAGACAAGGTGGATGGCGGGTGGGATCGTCCGTGCGATGGGCGGTATGCAGAGGTGTTTGAAGGCGGATACCTCGAAGAGTTGCTCGCCCCGAAACCCCCAGGTTGGGGGCAGGAGGGTTTCCGTCTCGCGCGGGCATACGGAAATGTCGTAGGGCTGTTGGCTGCGCCGATAGGTGTGGGTGGGGCTGGGGGGG
>SZWC01009915.1:59098-75951 GCA_023375785.1 Penium margaritaceum
TGGTGTGGGTGGGGTGGGTGATGTTGGTGGGGTGGGTGGTGTGGGTGGGTTGGGTGGGGCAGCCGGGGTGGGAGGTGTGGGTGGTGCTGCCGAAGTGGGTGGGGCAGCCGGGTTGGGAGGTGTGGGTGGTGCTTCCGGGGTGGGTGGGGCAGCCGGGGTGGGAGGTGTGGGTGGTGCTGCCTGGGTGGGTGGGGCGGCCGGGGGCGGTGCAGCGCGCTTCAACCCCCGTGTACGTGAGGTGTTAGACGAGGGCATTGGTCATTCCCTTGGCCGAGGCCGATCCGTCTTAAGTGCTGGACGGAGCTTGGCCCATGCGGCAATGAAGCTAGCCGGGTCCCTTGAGGGCATGCATGGGACGGACTATGCAAAATGGATGGCTAAGGCCCGTGACATCGTGATGGCGCTCAATGTCACGCCTGACAAAAAGGCACAGATCATGCAACTCATCAACAAGGAGCCACGCAGCGCCAAGTGGTTCTGCCTGGCAGACATCGGCACCCAGGAGCGCTGGGCGGGCTAGGGGTAAGTGTAGTTGCCTTTGTGCTATTGCTTGTATTTGCATGCGTGCAGGCATGAACCATGGTTTAACTTCATGCTCCCTCTTGTGTTGTATTTTGTGCAGGTCCAATGGCCATGATGGACGTCAACATCAACGGCGATGGATGGGTGTTTCCCTTCATGTGTGGCTTCTTGGTGTGCTAATTAGCCATGCATGTGCGTGAATGGACGATTTGTGCATGCTGCAGGGCTGCTAGGTCGAGTGTAGAATTACGTAGAGCATATAGTAGAGGCTATGCTGCTGGTCAACATAGTGTTCCTGGTGAATTGTTGGATTGATTGCCAGTGAACGGAATGTTAATTCTCAGCCCTTGTGATGGCTTAAGAGTGGTTCTCTAATTATTGTCTAAGTCATTCTCGTCTACACTATGCAAGACTATGGTGTTTGACAAAGAAGAACAGAACATGTGAATCATGACTAATACAACACGTTGGGAAATGTTTACAAAAATTCAAACTATGGCTGCATAGCTCTCTTTGTCACATAGTCAAGATACATTTCACGAGCAATGCGATCACGGAAGGCCCTAGCGTCTGCTGGGGCCTGGGCATTGTCTATCTCCTCGTCAGCGCCAGGCAACCATGCCCACACTGCATCAATGTTCAACCTCGATTCATCCATGTACCCTCCCTCTTCCGCACCTGCCATTATGAAAACATTGTGTAGCACACAGCACGCAATGACGATGTCTGTCTGTGCGTCAATGGAGTAGCCTTCCATGTCTGCCAAGATCTTGAATTTGTGCTTCAGTTGACCAATCACACGCTCTACCGTCATGCGTAGTGCAGAATTCTGCATGTTGTACAGCTCTGCGGGTGTTTCAGGCACATTAGCCTCGCCATTGACTGAGTCCTCCCTCAGGTGGTACCACACGCCGCGGTATGGGGTAAGCACCTGCAGTGAGAGCGGGTACCCTGCATCCGCCAGGAAGTACTTACCCTCCGGTACCTCAAAGCCTTCTGCAGATGCGTGCCTGTACACGACGTCGTGTGCAATTCCCTCCCAACCCGCATGCACCCATGCGATGGTCTCATCGAAGTTTACGGCGATGAAAACATTCTGCGTCTTCTGACCCTTCTGATTCCAGTAGGGCCCTTGCTCCTCCAGTGGCACCCAGGTCGGGATGTGGGTGCCATCGATGGCACCGATGCAGTCTTTGAACCATGGCATGAAGCGTGAACTCCGGACGACTTTTCCGGGAACTCCATTACCCTCTGAAATGCGGATGATGGTCGGTGCAATCTCTAAAACACGCCTCATGACACGACCGAAGTGCCTACCGGCCGTCTCCTTAGAATGCTAAAAAGTCTCCGACAGACGGCGCTGGCCTTTTCCCCCCAGCATCTGGCAAAGGAACATTGCCACTGATTCCTCAATAGAGATGCGGAGGGTCGGTTGCAGTCCAGCTACTTGCAAGACACAGACCAATTTGTCAAAGCGCCACGGATCAAGACCAATTATGTCGTAGACCCGCGTAGCGTTGGCCTCTGGTGATAAAAGCTCCTCCACAAACTCACTTCCCATAAGTGGGCGTGTGAGGTAAGGCCTTTTCAGATACGGTAGTTTGGCGTAGATGCAAATGAAGATTCCTATAATCAACAGCTGCTCCATTACTTCGGGTGGCAGAAGCCCATTTCCAGCATCCTGGAAATGTTGTGATGGTGCTGGGTTGGCGCTAAGTGTTGGACAAGGCTTACTGGGAGCGCATAGTTGTCAGGTGAGTTGCAAGTGAAAAGAGAAAGCAAATGGCAACCGACCGAGAGGTAACTCAAGCGTCCACGCGACCCTTTTTTTATTTTCAAAAGAAAATCCGTCGCTCTGGTTGGAATCCGCACCGCACAACCAAGCGAGAGGAGACAGCTGCAGGGAAAGGTCCGATTTCGTTGGATTGCGTGGTTAAGTTCAACCAACCACGAAATCTGACTACTACCAACCGCACCCTTTATGTGCTTCAATCCACAAAGTGTAGACGATATAGTCCTTTGTGGCATTTGTGTTATTGTTTGTAGTTACCCGTAGTGTTTTGTATAGGACGTAGTCGTTGTTTTTGTCAAACCCTTGGTTGCGGGGGCCGTCTGGCTCTGAGAACCACTATGCCGTGTCGGAACCTCCAGCTCCTGCACTTAGGTCATCGTCGGAGTTTGCACAATGGCGTCCAAAGCTCGCTCAAGGGGTCTTATCCTCCGCGTCACTTTGGAGGAAACTGTAATCAACAACCCTTTGTAGCGAGACTTTAATGATTAAAGTCTCCAGAGGCCCATCTCCGTTTTTACCTCACCCCAATATTTTGGGTCCGAAGCGAGGGGGTATCACCTTGAACTCGTGAGTTTGCACGAGTTTTTCCAGTTTTGAAACTTGTAGTTTATCCCAAACGAACCTGATTTTTTTTTTGACACGTCGGCTCAAAATCGTCGTGTGCGAGGCACATTCGGTAATCTCCTCTTGACTCCTCTTGTGCATTCCTCGCTCCTCGCTCTTGCTCTGTATCTTGTGCTCGCTTGCTCTCGCAGGCGAGGAGGGCGAGCGAGGGCAAGGGCAAGAGGCCACAAGCCTTGGACCTTGAGGCCTCACGGCCTCCTGGCCGCCGATCGAGCCACCAGCTCGATCGATGGCTAAAGGCTCGCCGGTGGGTGGCCGGCTGGTCACTTGACCGGTCGCCCGCCACCCAGCTGGCCGACCGCCGGCCGGCCGGTAGCCAGCGGGTGGATGGCCACCGGCCAACCCTCGCGATAACGAGGGGTGGCTTGAATCCACCCCCGTGCTATCGTGAGGTGGGAGGGCCGAACCGGCCCTCCCGCTACACGTTGTTTGAGTAGATGAAGGACGTCGTATTGGTTGACAACAACATGATTGCCTGTGTTGGCTGATCAATTCCTTTTGGCATGCATGGAACGAGTAGACTCACGTGAATCGCATCATGTGTTTTCATACTTGACAAAAGGAGCAATCGGTATGCCACTCGTCCAATGAGTGTAACGATTGGACATGGCCCAGTCCAATTCGGTATACGTTTTCACGCCGCTGGCGACTTCAGCCGAAGGGTTTTGGTGCTAAGTAAGACTTTGTTGTTGATGTCAAAAGATACATCAGGACAACGTTTTTTGGCATATTCCTTCAGTTGTTGCCAAGCAGTTCAGAGGTGACCCTTCGCCTCCTAAAACAAGGAGAGTCTATACGCTCGACAAAGGCTTAGGAACAAAGAACTTGTGCGTTGTACTCCATCTCTTCACCAAGGAAGAGGACACCATTGGACATCAATCACTATTGAACAGGAACGGTGTGAACTGAACAGAATCGTTAAACGTGTTGATCATCACAAAATCTGCCGATACTAGGCATTCGTCTCGTTCATTCATAGCAAAGTCCGCATGCATGCAAGGAATTTGCTCTTGAGTTGGTTTCGTGCGCTCGGTTTGTCCATAGGTTTGAGGTTCAAATGATGTCCACATTTGAGATTCCTTGCCGAAATACGTTTGCATCCTTTCATATGACTTGTTAGAATAATTTATATCTCGACCGTAGATAATGCACAACGACAAGCACTAGAATTTCACGAAACCCTGAAAGAAGAGGCGCGCGGTCTCCCTTGCGTTGACGTTAGTGGTTGTCGGGATGAAATGTGTCATCTTTGTGAGAATATCCAGGACCACTAATACTGCATCGTGGTCACGAGTCAGGTCTAGAAGGTGAGAGATGAAGTCCATGTCGAGGCACTCCCACGGAGTCCTAGGGATGAGAAGCTGTTGGAGGAGTCTAGCATGCTTTTTGTTACCAGCCTTTTCCCAAAGACATGGATCGCATGCCATGCTAAACTTGCAGACATCAACACTCCATCATGGCTACCACTAGTGGTCCCAGAGTGCCTTTCCATTGTTTTGAGGTCCCATGTAACCTGCAACCAGTGGGTCATAGTTCAGAGAAGTAATCTTCGCTCGAAGGTCCACCGAGTCCAACACAATGAGTTGTTCTCCATGCCAAAAGATCCATACGACCTCCACCAATATGTACTTCCCCATTATTGGGAGGTTTGAAACCAAGAATCCACACAATATCCCATCTGGATCTCGATCACAAAACCGCTGTAGTGGATGATATCTCACGGTAGTCGTTGCGGGGATGCAGGAGGGTCTAGTTTTTGCAGTATAGCTATCACAATGGCCAGAAAAGATACCCACCAACATTAGTGGTTACCTTACCTACCTTGAGCAGGTGGCTTAGTGGATCGGCCACATTGACACGTGCTGGCCAATATTCCCACCTAAATGAGAACCAGCTTAGGTATTCGTTTAAACACGCCTGATGTCTTTACATACTTGGTTGCATTTAGAAAATCACTAATGGGTTGTAGTAGGTCACTCCCCCACCTAGCACCCTCAAGGTAGCCATGCTATATCTCGAAAGCGTGTACCACTGCAAGCAGCTCTTGATCCTTGGTCGTGTACTACATCTCTACACGGATGAACTCGTGGCTCTCATACACAACTAAGTGATCATTATGCAAGTGGACAGAACCGAGTCCTACTACTTGGATGACACCTTTGTCATCTCCAAATCAATGGAAGAGCACAGGGAACATGTACGCAACAAACTGACCGAGTTGCTTAGTGAGCATTCGGTTCCATTCTCCTTGGAAGGTTATCAAAGTATGTTTTAACCCAAAGTACAAAGCCCGGAATTGACATCATCCCATGTGTGTGTTGGAACATCGTTTTGGGCATGTCATCATCTGTGATGCAAAGTTGGTGGTAGCTTCGAAACGCATCCGAAGACAAAAATACTTTCTTCCCTTGGAGTTGGTTGAACATGTACTCAATATGTGGTAAGCAAGATCGGGTTTTCACCGTGAGCTTGATTAGCGGCCAATACTCCATGCACATGTACAAGCCACTATACGACAAGCTAGTCGGTTCCATCCACCATTTGGTAAGGTAGTATTTGATTTGAAGTTTTACCTCTTGCCTCTCTACTAGTCGAAGGCAATGCATGGGTCTGAACGGAGCGGTCGCCTCCGGTTGTAGTGGAATTGCGTGGCCCACGTGCTGTTATGGTGGAAGACCAACCGGTGAGTCTTTGAACATGTCCAAGAACCCCGCCAATAAAGAATAGATTGCTTGAGGCACGTCTTCTTTCACGTTTTTCTTTACTCTATATCGCTGGGCCAAGAAGCATCGGGAACCTTGTCAAATATGTCTCTTGACCTGCACCACAGACGAGCTAACAAAGACTTCCAGACACATAGGTGAAACTTCCATTATTGGAATCCATGTAAAACGACACGTTTCCTTTTGAAGTAACAAGCACTTTGATTCGAGGCTCATCAAGATATTTTATGTTTTTTGCAGAAGTAGAGATCGCCTAGCACCATGTCAAAGATGTCAAGAAGGTTGAGTGCTTCCCACGCGACTCACTATGTGCATCCTTGAATGAAAAGTTTCATTTTCCATAAACCAGTCACAGGTACCGTACAGTCTTCACCGATAACAACTACGTCATTTAGTGGCTTGTACGTTTGGTCCATCTGTCAAGTGAAACCAAGGCTAACAAAGGATTGTCTCCTCCAAAATCGACTAGTACATCCATAGGAGCACTAGTCAGCTGTCCTTTGAATTGCATCATCATGTTGCCTTCACTCTCCGGAGTGAACAGGCTCTACGACCACAACCCAAGTTTGTGGTAAACATAGGAATGGTACGGCAGGCATCGCAACCCCCATGATTCACCTACCTCGATTCTCACATTATAGGAACATGTGAATCTAGCCAGCACCTTTGAGTCTTCAAAGTTGACCGGGTCAAAAATATTGACCAAAGGTAGCACAAGCATTTTTAACTCATCGTTTTGAGGACGTTTGCTTCAATCATCGTGTGACATACATCCTTCGTAGTAATCGGTGTCATCGCCGCCAATAGTTCAATCATGCATCTCATCCAAGGATGCAAGACCTAGTGGGCAATGATAGTCAACGACTGTAGAATGCAATTTATTGTGAGGAAAGACAACAACAAAGATGTTTGAACTCGTAGAAAATATGAATTCTTTCATATCCTTGTTCAAAGACATGAACCACAGTCGTGATGTAGTTTTTACCTCTAAGTGGTCTCCACTACTGTCACTCAAGGGTGGGGAAAATCCGCACCGCGGCCCTATTCGTTTCTGCTGCCGGGCCCATTACTACGGCCACGGCCCTCTCCGTCGCCTTCTGTGACACTATCCCCATGAGGTGCTACGCCTACGCCAACCCCGCAGCCTCTTAAGCACCACCAGAAGCCTCAGGACACCGTAACCTAAATTGGCCAGGCTGAATACAATGATTGCAAAGGCCCTCACAAAGGGCCGTGTTGCAACGCTCACACAAGTTGTCATTGTCATGGCCATGCTTGTAGTTGGCGGGCCTTGTGCCTGCTAATATTCTTGACTGGGAGATTTCTGGGCTTCTTTCCATTGATCCCATCCTGCAGCCCAGCTGGTCCTCCAGCTCCCGCAACATCCATGCGCATGTCAGGACGTCGGTAAGCACGCGCGTTTGGCTGTGTATTTTAGTAGTGCTTCAGGTTTTTAAAAAACACGTAACTCATGTAGTCATGTAACAACCTCTAGCTTATCCAAGCCTAGCCCATTGCTGTTGTGGTGGGTTTTCCATGAGCTTATTGTTGGCAAGACCATCACGCAGGTACTCTAGCAACAAGTGATTTGGATACTTGAAACTCCTGGTCCCATCGCTATTGGTGAAGCTTTTGGCTTCCTCCACGAGCGCAACAAAGTCTCTCAAGTAGGCCTCGGGCAAGCTATCCATCTACTTGAAGGCCTTGATCTTGTAGAAGGTCAGTTGCACCTCCTTGCATTGGGTGCATTTCTTGAGCATGATAGTACAAAAAGCCTCCCATGGTATGGGTTGCCAGTGTAAGTGAAGCTGCTGCGCAGCCAACTCCTTGACCACATACTTGAAAAGCTTTTATCAAAGTCGCATTGTATCAAGATCATCCCACTGAGTGAGTTGACACGTAGCATGTGCTCTATGTGATACAACAAGTTGGTGAGTTTCACGCCCTTCAGGAAGATGTCAACACTATGGAGGAAGGACATGTTCATGACATGCCCTGATGCTATCAAGGAAGGCAAGTCCATACTACCACTATCGGCGGCATCAACACGTGAGGCACGATGCAACAACTCTTGCACCCATTCATTTCTCATGACCTAGGGCACCTTGTTAAAGTTGTAGTATTGGCAGATTGCCCCGTGAGCATCCAAATGCTACAACTGGCGATCACGGTCAAGACCTATGATGCCCTGCCTAAGAGATTCCAATAGGTTAGCAAATGTGAACTTCAGCTCTGATGTTGTCAAAGCATCGACGACAACGTCAAGGGCCTCGTACTTAGGGTACGGTTCACATACACACTTTTGAGGAGTCCCACCTTCTAGAGGAATTTCTTGTAACCAACGACACTCAAGTGGGTATGGGTCCATCCCATCGCAGCCACATCATAGGAAGGGTGCTCCATCCCCACTCCTCGATGTGGTGTCACACCTCCATCATTGGTGCTGATCATGAGTCACCAGCCACCTCAGTAGTAAGCTTAGTAAGCCTCCAGTGGTTGCACAACTTGTTTTCACAAAGACATCTTCCGGTTTGTGCTCACAATAACTCCTCGCGTGATTCCTTTTGCCTCTGTTTCTACTGTCGGCAACCTCGCTACTATCAATAGCTTTGTGTGACCCGGTGTGTGTCTTGTACCTCTTGAGCAATCAGCTTGATTTCGTCGCATGACAATGACGATTATCGCCATCCTCGTCGCCTTTGCCTTCGTCGACATCGTGCTCTTCATTCGGATCCATAAGTGGTTGGTCCTCCTTGAGTTCATCCTACACCACGTGGGCATCATCTACATACATTGCGACATTCTTGTTGGGTAGTTTTCCGGCTTCCGCACTCTTCTCCATGTTGCTGAGTTTTCCACGGACCATCTTTTGTGCTTGTCGTTGGTTTGGCAACCTTGCTCACAGATATGACTCCCAAGGTTTGGAGTCCTCTAAGATTGTGTGGTGAGGACGTCACCACCTTGTCCTTGTTGGTCTTGGACAGCCCGGCACCTGCCATTCAGTCATCCGTGTAACCATTTTGTGAAGACCCTCTTGTGAGGGACCATCCCACAACCTAAAAAAGGTGTCACCTCTCAAGGTTTTTGATTTTTCTGCCACAATCGGTGAGGCCACTAGGAAATATTATGTTTTCCCATGCCACTGAGGTTGACACAACCACGCAGTAAAATCATAGAGTTTGTAGGCCGCCATGGTGGGCACAAACATGTTGGTTTTGGGCGAATTTCATAAGTCGCAACTCACAACAATAGGTAACCTATTGATCCTAGGAAAACAGAAGTACATTCATGGATAAAGGACAAGAGAATACAATAGAGCACTCCAAAAAGAGTGAGGGGGGAGGTAGTGGAACAACTATAGTCTAGAGTTCACAACCTCTCAATCCTCCCAAACCCCTCTTGCCTTCTCTTACATCTCCTAGCCTTCTTTGGCCTCTTCTTGTGCTCCCTTGATGCACCTCCTTAGAGGTGTTTCCTTTGTGCTCCACGATGATAGGGAGGCCTAATGAAACTCCCAATGTGCCGCCTTCCTTCCTTTCTTAAAAAACCCTCGGGCCATGAGATTCCCTGGTCTTAAGGAAAGGCACTGCTCCAAGTTTCTTATGAAGATGGAAGGAACCGTGAAAATAGAGGATATTCAGTGGTTTCGGGAGTGGGCACTCCCCACCTTATCCAATAAATACTCCAATAAGCTTCTTGGAGAGAATTAAGAGCTTAGAGGAATTAGGGGGATAGAGAAGAGCTCCCTAAAATCTTTACAACGTACTCTACGATGCGTAAACAGTTAAGTTACAACACTGTATCTCCCCGTGGTGTTTTTTCTATTGTTGTAACTGCTCATAGTATTCTACATCTCTCGTAGCCCCTAGAATCATCGCACGACTAGTTGTGAGGTTCATCTTGCTATGGTACCACTGCAACAAGTTACCTCTCCAGCTCCTGCACAATGTCGCCATCGGTGATTGTAAAATGGCGTCCAAATCTTGCTGGAGGGATTCTCCCCTATGTGTCATTCTTTGGGGCAATCTTCATCAACGAACCGTGTAGGGTGACTTAAATGATTCAAGTATCTAGAGGTCAATGTCCGACGTTACATTGCCCCCTTGTTCTGGGTCAACAACGAGGGGGGTATTACCCTTTACTCATAAGTTGACACAAATTTTTGGGGGTTAGGAACCCAAGTTCATTGACGACGGAATGCAAGTTTTGCATCTCACCGTTGAAAAACTTGAGTTTTGTCTTGTTGGCATCGGTGTAGAATCATCATGCGAGGCACGATCAATGATTTTGCATTGACTTATCTTGCACACACCTCTCTCTCGCTCTTGCTGTGTCCCTCACTCTCATTGCTGCCCTCGCGAGTGAGTAGGACAAGCAAGGGCAAGAGCACGAGGCCACGAGCCTTGACCATTGACCCTTGTTACTCCTTGGTCATTGATCGCGTGACCAGCTCCATCGACGGCTACTAGGTGGCCGGCTGACTGCCGACCGGTCACCTGGCCGGCCAGGTGACCGGCCCTCGCTGGCCAGCAGCCAGCGAGGGCTGGCCAGCGGCCAGCGAGGGCTAGCCGCTGGCCAGCCCTCGCTGTTGCAAGGGGTGATGTCCAACCACCCCTCGCTTCAGCAAGGAGGGAGGGCCGAACAGGCCCTTTCGCGATACAAATACATTGTATTTTTGTGATGTTTTCTGTTAGAAGAATACTCTAAAAGAAACATGGGGAAAACCAATTTCAATTAATTCTAAAGACTTCCTAACCCGCTTTGAAGGACTTGTCGGAACAATGGATTGAGTATGTTAACTTCACACATTTCCGTTGTGTACAAGATGATACGTAGAGCATGTACACTGTAGTTCAGGCATAGATGTTGTGGGGCAAAAGAGGGTTGAAGGACATGGGACACTTGGGTTGTTTGTAGCAAGGGGCACCTCATAACCCAAGCAGTAGTATGCATACTTTGATGACTAGGATCTGAATTTTTCAGTGCAGAGCAACAGAAGGAACAGGCACGAGGGTTGCATGGGGCCTTGGTCGTTTAAGTCCAAAAGACAATTGCGACACCAAATCAGAATTTTCTTTGATGAACTCTGCCCATGAGTCAAGGGGGTCAAGATTTTTGAGGAGCATCCTTATGAAAGCCTAGCGTTGCCAGGACATTGGCCAAATGTTATTCAAAGGTTCATACAGTCAACACTGTTGGAAACTGGTCGAACACATCGTACCCTTCTTGACAAAAAAAGAGGTCGAGATTGCTTGTCAATATGCTCTTGACCCAGTGGCAAAAGGATCGAGAGGTGAAAGAGTTGGTGGGCCACGGGTGTGAAGATAACTATGTCCCTGGTAGGGTTTAAGGACTCATGTACCTCATGGAACTCACACTTCCGCCTCCTCCCCTCTTTAACCAAGATGTCACGGGGCATCGAGATATGTAGGCCAATGCCGGCTACAATAACCCTCAACAAATTGACACACGTCCAATAGCTTATCATACGGTCCCCAACAGCTATGTCATACATCACTGTCTTGCCATTTGAAAAAATAGTCCATGACCTTTCCTTGTTGGCGGCGTCCCATATCAATGCCGGCCACATGCTTTGTACCCTTGCCTGTTTAGATCGAAGGTGGCAGAAGGCATGTATATACTAGTGTTGTGCTCGTTGGAATCCTTGTATATCATGAACAGCCCCAACCACTCGGATTTGAGCTTCGCGCGATCCTCACCTCGCAACCTGGCACTTGTTGGGATAAGTAGGAAGTAATCAACGACCACGTATTGCATTTTGATTCAAATATTGTCACCTGCTCACTTCTTCAAAGCTTCGGTCTTTACGATCATCTCACAAGACTTGTACCAAATTCCTTGGATGTATTTCCACTAGATGCCAGTCGCTTGAAACCACCAGGCCTGTCGGATTTGTGTGCACATAGCCACAACGCACTCCACGTGGGATCACATCCGTCGCACACCCCACGTGTACTAGCCACGCCCCAGCTCCATGTATCAGGAATTACTTGGCCACATCCCATGCTTTTGGCGTCGTGCCCATGGATGGTGGGTTTGTGCTCCCCAACTGTTTGATTGTTGCATCCAAGTGTTATAGGAGGCACAGTACATGCGACCTGTTGCTCCAGTCACTTTAGGTAGGTCGCACTTGATGTCAGATTTTCGAATGCCTCACCACTTGTCATGTTTGAGGCCATTTATATAATGAAAACAAGGCTAATCTGGGGTGATCCCACTGTTTATGATGATTTTGCAGAAACATCGTGTACATTCTGCCACACCACGTTCATAACATGGCCATTATAGTTTGTACCATGCATTGGAATTATCTCACCACTTTAAAAAGAGCAGCTAAGGTGCGTACGAAGTCATGTAATCTATTTGGTACAGTCAAATAGTCTTGTCACATTGAAGAGCATTGCCATGCCGAATTAATCTTCCGGAGATGTATAATGCAAAAATCGCTAGTCGTAGGACAAGCAATTTTGCAATTGTTGTGCGAGTCATTGGTTGTGCTTCCCCCGTCTCTCACATTGTTGGGTTTCCTTAAGACCGGAATACCAACTTAATTCTGTGCCATGAGAGAAGTGAGGCCGCAAGTCATATCTATTTTGACATACGTTGACCCTGGGAGAAATGAAGTGCAACTCAAAACTTTCCAGTCACACTCAAACAATTGGTCATCATGCATTTGCATGATTGAGCTGACCTGGAAGTGCCAATCGGATTTGTTGATCACTTAAGAGTTGGTTCTGTCTCATGATAGCCACTCCTTCCATGTGCATTTCGTAGCATTTCCATCGATAAAGTGAGTTGATAGAGTAGATGGCTAGTAAGACCCTAAAACCTGGAGAGCTTGCAATACAAGTTGCAAGCCGGCCACTTACTAGCCTTCGAGGTGTGTAGATGGTTGATAAGGCTCCATTGCACTCGTATCTCACATCAGGGACAGAATGCACAAGTCCCAAAACTTGTGTGCAACAGTGCTAGAGAAGCAACTGATGAATCTACTCTTTGGAACAACCTCATGCAGGTTTTCAACGCATACTCAACTTCTAGAAGTTTGCGGACCTTACAATGACAACAATGGGAGCAAGCATGCCTAGCAGAGTGTATGAATGAACGGGAAGGACTTCAGCAAGGAGGAACAAGAGTGACCAACCCACAATGCTTTCCATGGAAGTTAGGCAACAGAAATGATAGGCTTTGCACTGAATGGTGTGGATGCAGCGACTACGGTAACCAATCTACCAAAGGACCTCGTGGGCAAAGCGAACACCTCATCTATATGTCATTTTTGAGGTGACACCTGGCACGATGGGAGGATGATCCAGCTAACGGGCTGATTCATTGGTTGTCGAGGCTCTTGAACTGTCGGGTCTAAAGAGCCTCAACAACCATCAGCTTCAACAACTCACAATGGCAATGGCAGGGCTACAAAATGGGCATAATCAGGAAATAAGTGCCAAAGGAGAGAAAAAAAAACAACTATTCGACAAACCCAAAATCGGGTCAGCACTTCCCGAGTCATTTCAACTTACAAGTTTGTGTTGGAAAACGGGTTGTGGTTCAATTCTTCATGGTCTGGCATTGAGTTGGTGGTCCAAACTGAAAAATATGCGACAACACAAAGATACTGGCGGAGTGTATTAAAAGACTCAAGCGATTACTCTCGTCTCATCAGCTATACGTATTCCAACTATGCAGCAGATAATTTTGCCATCGGAGGACTTGCTAAATATGTTAGGAAGCTATAATGGCTTCTCACATGCTGTTCTTGCACACTTTGGAGATTCAAATGAAAATAATGATGAATGGTAAAGGATCTAAATTTCTTGCCACCAATCCGACGTGGCAGAACATACATGGAGTCCTTGCAAAGCCAGAAACAGTAGTAACATTGTCCATTACAGAGCACTACATTGATTAAAGCAATGACCTCAATATGACATTTTGTGATCCTTTGTGACATCTGGCATGAAGACAACCTTTTGCAAATGATTGAAAATACTCGCTGCATTAAACAGGCCAACCTCACTGCTCAGATGCACAAATACAACAATTGATGACCCAGAAGCCACAATTCCTACTTTGGGGGCGGATACCTTTGATCATCACAGATCTCGTATCCAGCTGAGATTGACTCTATCAACGAATGCTACCAACAATTGTGCTGGAAATTCAGAAATGCTGACCACATTTCCCCCAACGGTTGGATGCTTTAGCGACAGGCAAGATGTAGAAGAAGTCACAAAGGATTCGATTATTCAAGAAACGGCAAAGGGCAAGAGAGGAATGCAAATCTTGTATGGAGTCAAACAACCATACCCCAAGGATCTCCCGTGTCAATGGTTCAAAAGTCCTTAGATTAAGAGCCTTGATACTACAATTACTTGCAATGGTTACAAGGAAAACCAACTAGAGACAATGATATGAGTGCAACCTGAGAATTTCAAAGGTCACAAATGATGCCACACTATTGGAAAGAGAGCTTATGTCAACTTCATATGCAACAACATGGTTTGGAAGCTGGGTTTGCAGATTAGAACGAGGTGCTTGAAGGATGACACATTATTGGGAAACAACAGATCGTTCAACTTCGTGGAACACCACAACTCCAAATCGGGGAGTTTCAGGATGCAACGAGCTGACGACCTGGAAGTTGATTGGCCCCGTGGAGCAGTCCACATCAACATCAAGAGAAAAGCACCAACTCTCTCTAATCAAGTGACCAATGACAGAAAGAAGGTTGCGGGTAGTAACCAGGGAGGAAGCAATGAAGGAATTTGCAATATCTAGAATTGATGCACGACTTTGATATGACTTGAGGTACCCAAGTGGTACATGCAATGCGGAGCATAGGCATGGCTTGTCTACAGAAATCCAGGAGATGAGAGAGAGAGATCCATACAAGAAGAAACAAAAGTAGGCACATCTACATCCATGTCCAGAACGTTCAGATTTGCTCGGAGTGAGGATGTACCCATCATCAAGGAGTTGGAAGGGGAATTCCATGAAAACATGCCTTCAATCACCTCCACAAGTTAACAATTATTGTCACACCTTTAAACAAAAAGCCAGGTATCTTAGTGCTTTGTAAATCTGACATATCGATCCTTAGTCATCGATCAACGTTTGCTTTTTTTGGAAACATATAGGGCTCAGATTGTTTGAGTGGCTCTTTGGTTGCATTCCTCAAGGGAGTCATGGACTCTTGAACTTAATGATACGCTCGGTTCAATTTCTACACGATCCTTCAATGGTATGCCAGTGTCATAATCCTGCTGTACGCGGAGAAAGAATGCGTTATGCTTGCAATGACCATGTGCATCTTAGGGCACATTTGGATTTGGACCAAACATTTCATTCAATGCTGATGAATGGAGCTGGGGATGGATTCTGACCTGGACACAGATTCCAAGTCGGACTGTTGGTGTGGGGGTCGATTGACACAAATTCCTTGTAAAGCAATTTATCCGCTTTTGCGTGCCAACGCACCAATGACAAGACGATGTGCGCGCTGTCAACAAATCATCTTTCTTCGTCAAAGGCAATGTTGTACTGATGGCATAAACAGTTGGCAAACCATGTGTAGTTCTTGAGGAATCCCATGTTTTGAAATATCCTGTGGAATTTGCAACCGTGATGACCTTCTACCTGTCATTAGGATATCGCTACTAGCTTAACGGAAAGTTTCCATTTGTCACCCAACACTATGAGGGGACTCTGACCATATCACGTTGTTGTCACCGACAATTCATCGTCACAAAGTTTTAGACACAAGACATTCTCCCTTGGCCAACTGATACGCAGGGTACAACCATGATCACCCCTGGCCTTACAGGTCAACAGGCAAAGCGGGAAGTCCATGTTACTAGTAGAAATGGGTGCAGACACTTGAACTTCCAGATCACCAGCTGGCTATGGCACTGCAAGAACTTCCTCGTGTTCTGCAAGCTGCAGTACAATGGTGACCCTGGGCCATTTACGTCGTCCTACTAATCATGGCCCTTTATTTCAACTTAAGGTGGTTCAAATTGAGCTTCAAAGAGGGGCGGTGTGGACTATGATCCTTGTCCATATGAGCAAAACCCAGCTCCAGGAGATGTGCAGGATGGAGAAGGGAACCTTCTGTAGGCTAGGCGATGAGTTATCCCATCGTGGCCTTCTCTCATCAACCAAAAAAGGAATACCCATTGCTCACCAAATCCTCGTGTTCCTATCTGCAGAGGACCAAATGGATAGTAACCGCTCATTTCAAAGAGGGGTTTAGCATAGTGGGGGAACCGTGCACCAACATCCCTATAGAGTGCTAAAGGCTATTCTAGCACTGCAATGCCACTACATCAAGCTCTCCTCCCCCTGTGATAGCGTACAATGGGCACTTAGCGACCAGTGAAATGGGCTACCTTTATTGGGCTGCCTTATTGCTATCGACAGCACATATATCGATGCCACTTTACCATATTCCGAGCATACGAGGTTGATAGATCGTAAGGCCACGATTTTTCAGAACGTTATGGGAGCAGTGGGGCTTGAAAACATCTTTGTTTATGTGTTTGCAGGCTGGGAGATTTCGGCCCATGATGCCAACGTCTACTAGGGATCTCACATGAAACGCTTCTACATCCCTGAAGGCGGGTATCATCTAGTCAATTCAGGATACCCTTTTACCAAGGGAGTATTGCCTCCATCGCAACACAAGGTATCATGTGAAGGAGTGGAGAAGGGGTGAGAGAAATCCAAGAAATCCAGAGGAAAAATCAACAAAAGACACATTAGCAAGACGAGTATTGTGGAACGCTTGTTGTGATGCTTGAAACGAGAGTCATCGGTTCTCAAGTGCGTGGCTTGTTTCCCATTCACAGTGTAGCGTGACATAGTTCTTCCATGTGCACTGTTGCAAAACCATCTAAATGGCGCACGATGGCTTGACACAATGCATTTTGACATCTCCGATGCATGTAGAATTGTGACACATAGTATGTCACTTACACAGAACATGACTACAGTAGAGAAGCGGTCCATGGAGGAGAGTCAATGGGGTGTAGTCAGGACTCATTTCAATTAGTGGAGTGACTGACCGTATAAAGCTTTTGAGCATGAACATCCATGACATTCATGAATCATTACCGTTCACACTCTCTCTCCCCCCCCCTCTCTCTCTATCCCTCTCTCTCTCTCTCTCT
>SZWC01009915.1:76945-87843 GCA_023375785.1 Penium margaritaceum
CTCTCTCTCTCTCTCCCCCCCCCCATAACAGTCTAGCTGTATGATAAGGTTGTGACTTTGTTCCTATGAAAAACCTATGTTCCTTGGCATGGAAAGCACATAAGCACAGAAATGTCTTGTGGGAAAAAGTTATCCTAAAGTTGCATCAATGAGAAAGGGTTCAATTATACATAACTCATCACCATGAAGTCATGTGAAGAAGTATGGTAGCAAATCATCACTCAATGTTACCGTCTTTGTACGAATGCATAGTGAAAAAGTGTGCATGTTTGGTGAATCATCTTGCTGGCTTGTAGTGATGGACTCGTTGTTGTCATCATCCACTTGACCAACGGCGGAGGTTGTTCACCGAGGGGACATGAAACTAGTACCCAGTACTGCTTCCTCATCATTTATAGCCACAACAATGCTTGCGTGTGGAGCAACAGGGCAACAAATCCTATCCACTTGCAAGGCCATAATGGCATGATAACTTTGCAACATGGGCTTGGAATGCCTCTGACTCAAGAACGACACGGTCTGGTTCTGGAACCCAACTGAGGCCAACTATGTTCCCCTTCATTTCCAAGTAGATGTTGTAAATGGACTGAATGTTTGCTTGGAAATCAGGATGTTTCTTGGAGGCATGGTTGACACTGAACTTATGGTTGAATTCGTCAACCACCTCCGTCCACACTGGTGCCTTCAATCTATTGGTGTCTGCATGGATCTCCTTGCTCATGACAAGGTTGCTCAGCAACTCCATGAGGTAATGGTCCATGTCTACTTGAGACACCTCATTTGGTGTTGCAGCCATGACGTTGTGTGACTTGTACTGCAAAATGTATTGTGCACAGTAGCTGTTGTGGTGGTTTCATTGGAACCAAAAGGTGGAAAACAGAGACAGTAGAGTGATCATTCAGGAGTGCGGTTCGTTGGAGTACAGCCCATTGTGGTGTCTTCTGTTGGCTATCCCGTGTCTTCACGTCAGAGGATAAAACATGTTGTCCGATAAGAAGAAGAAAAGCGGATTGAAAAAAATGTCTGGCATGAGGTAGTTATGGTGGTTTTCTTGTTCAATGATCAACAGAAGTGCTTGAAAAAAATCATGTCATGGACACCCTTCACGTGGTCCACGAGGAAATCCAATAACATATCCATCGTTTTTATTGGTGCTGACAGTCTCCGCTCATGTAACATGTCTTGTTCTGTCTATGCTTCACACGTGCAATGCTGTTGGGACAGCTTCGGAGAATGTTTTGCAGGCTGCCCTATGCATTTGCATGAACCTTTGATATGGCTGCACTAATGACGAGTTTGACTTTGCTAGTGGAGAAAAACAACCATGTACAAGCAGGAACCCAAAAACTTGCTCAAAGCGGCAAAGACGGGATCTGATCCCAGCATCAGCTATCCGTCTTTCCTAGACAGATTCGTCTTGCCTTTGTCCAAATCCATATGCACCCTTAGTAGCACAGCAGCTTGATGTGATGCATCGAGTTGCCATGTGCCAGCCTGCGAAGCAGGCAAAGGGTGTCAGCGTGTGACACAGAGGCCAGCACGCTCCTTTGGGAGGGCTTGAGCAAAGGCCTCCTTCAAACGAATAAGTCTGGAATATTGGACACCAGCCAAGCAAGGAGCCGGAGATGAACCCACAACATTAAACTCAAGTCTTGGTTCATGTAAGTCTGCAAAAATATTTAGAATTGTTCAAGAAATTGATGAAATTGGGAAATTTGGAAATGGGTTATGACATTTGATCGTGATTATAGGAGCAGTAAAGTAGTAGACGGATGGTAAAGGGGACTTAACGGATGAGCAACCAATAACCAGCCAAGCTGAAAAATGGACATCCATGTGACCATATGATGCACTGGTGCCTTTGTCAGAAATAAGAGAGATCAAGAAGAACACGGAATTCAATTTGTTCCATGACATAACCAACAAGAACTGCTACCTCCTTCCTTGAATGGACGAACTTTCTGACCTATTACAAGGAGCGTGGATTTGCACCACCATTGATCAACTGAGCGGATATGAAAAGATACATGTAACCAATGATAACATCAAGATGACAGTTTTTTGCACCCACGACAGGGTACTTCAAGTTTACCATTATGCCATTTGGAATTACAATTTTCCCAACTACATTTGTGGAATCCACAAGCAACCGTTATTGGTGGTATACTAATGAAATTCCCATCGTGTATTTTACATCATGTGCTTTTGTATAGCCACATTCCAAGGAAGGACAATGAAAATCTCTAATTGGTTTTCTATATTTGATAGGATACCCTCAAGCTGGAACTTCAGTCACTGTTGAATCAAAAGTTTGAGCCAAAACATCGTCGGCATCGTATCACAATGAACCTAAAGAAAGTAGAGTTATCTTCTGACTGGCCGACACCCATACACTTCCAGGACTAATTTTGGTGCTTTTGCATTTACTACCCTCAACTTGTATGGAATGACACTAGAATGTCAGTGCCTCTATGTGATCTCATTCACAAAACCATGGACTGGAGTTGGAGAGATGGGAAATGATAAGTGTTTAGCCCCTTGAGAAATGCTATAACACTGGTAACAACCATACGATTGGCATATCCAAGTTCGGGCCACACCATAGCCAGATATGCATATGTTGAAGTAGTTGGAGCCATTCACCTCTGAGACAATGATGATGGAGAATGACTTGTTGTTGTAATGATAGTCTGTCTTACAACTACCTTTCAGAACGAAAGCAAGCCCTTAAACTGCAAGTGTGAGGACGAGGTGCAAATGGCCGCCTCCGCAATTTTGGATTAGACGGGCTGTGCCAGGAACGGTCATGTTTGTTGTAGGGCATGGACATGCAACAACAATGCTAAGCCTAATCGTCCCACGTGGCCTTGCCACATTGGAACAGGTCCCCTGTGCAAAGCTAAGATCAGAGGCGGATTGACGCGGTGGAATATCCACCGCGGCAATCCTTTTACTTGGAATCCAGCCAATGAACATTTCCCATACTAGGGTTGAACCAGACTATAGCCAGAACATACATTTCTGGGCGTCAACTTCTCAAGAAACAAACATGAAGCTCCTCAAAACCCGAGAAGTATGATTCAATGCCCTTTTAGTCCTAAATATGGCTCATGTGCTTCTTTCTTTCCCCGTTTCTTTGAACAACCCTTTATCGACTTTACTCGTGGAGGTTTAATCATTGTGTGCCTTGTGGTGCAAACCATGAAACAAGAAGTGTAAACAAGATCATGTGTGTGGACTCTTTTCATCCGCAACCCGGTTGCACCATGTTCACAAACAATCAACAACACATGTGTAGTGTTTGTGGTTATGGCCATTCACGTACAACATTCGATGTTGATAACATGATCCCTTGGCTTTATCCAATATGAACACATACAGTATTTGTATGTTCTTCCCTAGTGTATGTGTGTCTTCACCAAAGACCCATGACATGTGTGCATTGATGGCATGACCAATGGATTTTAGGACGTACGTTGTCAACAATGTCCCCCCATCTTGGAAGAGGGTACATAGGACGAATAGATAGGACGTCCAATGCTTTGTGTGGTGTGTGTTTAGCAAGCTATTGTGTTGAAGCCTCCTCCCCCTTTGTAAGGAGTGTCCCTCTGACCAATGAACTAGGCGTTCCCATGAAAACAGTCCATGTCCATACAACACTTATAATGTTGGTTGGACATCATTTCTTTAGAGGGTTTTTGGCCTAAGTGCTACATCCCCCCAATATTCTGAATACGTGCAATCTATGATCCGGATTTGTTCTCTATTCTTCTGACCACGTGTTCATGACCACGAGTAGGTCTACCAAACCTCTTTCAGCACCTGCAAGTTAGTTGGCTAAACTCAACTAAGCTCCAATAACCTCATGCAACTTGCATGCTAGGTTGTTTTTGGATTTGGGAGGCACCAAGGCCTTAAGACAAGGTAGTTGAGCATACCTGTTCTCCTTTTTAAGGGTTTACTCATCTTTGAAGGAGGCAGCATTGGTTGTCTGGTAGGCACAATTGCCATCAAAGTTTGTCATTGGATACACCAAAACTCCGACCTAGGCGTTCTTGGTCTCAACCATCACCCCCTATTTTGTGTCGGAAATAGGTATTGTAGGCTTTTTTTTTGTGTCCCTCTCAAAGTAGTATTGCCCTTTAACTAGCTAAGCCAGGACAAACAATCAAAGAAACTGTGGATAGCAACCATGAAAAATGTGTTTATAACATTGTATTCACCAAACAAGGATACCCTGACCATAATTCATGCAGTACAAACTGGGAGGACACCTCTTCCATGTGAACTTAACGTAGTCATGATCAAATACTTTCCAACCAAAACCATTCATCAAAAAATGATTGGCCCCAAAATCTCTCTCCTTTGATGGAATCCCATCCCAATGGCTCCATTCAATAAGCCACACTTGATAAGTATACTTGCATACTCCTTTTAGTAAGTTATGATTTCCTTTGATAGATAGGGAAACACACATCCCTTTTCAAAAGCTCTCATTGGAAATGAATCCCAATAGATAGTCTTGGGACATGTTTTCCAAGTTGTAAAATTGTGTTGTTTCAATGTATTCTATTGTGTACATTTGGTTCTTCCCCTTTACAAAGCATTTCCATGTGCATTTGCCTAGGCACTTGTGGAAGATATCACCCTTTCAAAGACATCTAAAAAACAACCACAGTCATGGACACCGTTGTACCAACATCCAAAAAGCATATTGTACTTGCATTTGGCGAAGTACATCAGTTTAACCACCCCCGAAACAAAGGGAGTTCAAATGCTTTACCATGACCTTCCAGGTCAACAAAGTAGGGTCCGACTAAGTCCTACGATGTCGATGTCAAATCCATCTACATGATGTTTGAAGAGTGTGATGTACACAACTAATGTACTGTGTGCAGCTGTTCTTATGTCAGAGGCTTCTATAAAAATTTGACATAACATGATAAGATATACTTACTCTCAAGGGCCATTCTGAATATTCCTTTCACATCATTATCTTCTTGTCATAAGTTTATCACAATATTGATTATCACCCATTACGTGTTCACTTGGACCACTCGGATATTGATGTAAAGACATTTCTGGTATAGAGTAATCGGTTCCTTGTTCATGTGATTTGGGTGTAAACCCTAGACTGTGACATGATCCCAAGTATCTCATGGTTGGATAGTGTAAAGTTATGATATCATCATAGCACCCTGAAACTGCAGAATTGGAGAAGAGGTATTGATAGTATCTATTGAACTGTTCACAAAGCAGTGGATAAACTCATGTTTCTGGCATCAGTTCAAGCACCCGTGGCTGTCAATTTCCATGAAATTTACATTCATCAAGTGGTTATAGGCTGAAGATGTTGAAATCAACGTCTGTTCACTTCTGACGTTTAGTCCACCTTGTCACATGCCAAAGTGTGACCTTTGCAACCTTCGTCCACCATACTGCGGTGTCTCGGATAATTTAGGACCCACAGATGATCCCTTGCTTTTCTTTTACATGTTTCATTCATGGTCGTTTGGGACATGTTTTTCACAAAATCATGTTGCTTTTCATTGTTGGTACCTGTCGGATACAACAATTCATGAGGGCCTTTCACAGGGTGATAAAGTGCCAATGGCATTGCCATTTCATGCGTATTTAGGAACTAGCTTGTTCTTGGCATACCACGACCTTATGTCCACAGTGACCATTTATTTATTCTGATGTTTGCACATCTGTAGTTCAGCACCATAAATGTTGACGGCACACTGTGCCTCCCTGCATAGTCTCTAACACCTCCAAGCACGCACTACATACAAGTGTCATGATTTCACCCTCGTCAGATTGAGACCAAGGTGATTACACGGACTCCATGCAAACTAACCATCTCATGGAACAGCCGTTGTACAGAGTTTCCACGTGCATTGCCATGAATTGATCACATTTGCTTCAAGTTCAATATAATAGTGAAAATGAACCTGCTTGTGATACAGCAACATCCGTAAACCTACCAAGCAACCCGTTTGGTATTCCGGTGGTTCTGTGTTTATCAAAGACATCAACTGATATCGCCGGTCTGATTGGATGTCGCGAACGTTCTGTGATCACTGGATGTTTGAACTTGCTCTACCTTGATGTCGTAATCAATGCACCATTAGTTATCAAACGAGTTTACCGTGTATAGCATGCACTTTATCCATGCATGACATGTATCTGGGTGCATGTGTCCAATGTACAATAGCATAAACCACATACTTTGATCCATCAAAACGAGGGCTGACCCTGGTAGTGGGATCATATCCGTTGATGTTATCTCAATCATGAAAGTCGTACATGTTTTAGAAGCCTGTGATGAAGCCACTTGGTTTTACCAGCACTTTCTAGCTATGGGTACAAGAAAAGCCGTTCACAGTTTACATGGTACGAGTCAATGCAAATCAACTATGTAACAGATACATGTTTTTCCTTGTTTTTCTATTGGAAGAATCTGTCCATTCAACCATTCGCAGGGACAGAATTCTGCACTTCAAACAGTTGTTAATGTCAATGACAACTCAGATCGCTCTCTTTTTCATGTGTCATTCAAGCACATGTCTTATCTCCACATCCGTATGTAATTTCTATTGTACATACCCACCAGTTCACTCTTTAAACAGTTTGATAGTACAAGCATCGCCAAGTCTGTCTACATTTCTCTCACATGACACATGTTGTGTTTTGTGCAAATCAAATAGTACCCTCTGCACACTTGCGAGTAGAACCACCCCGTGCATATATCATATTCTTTGATTTTGTGGTATGCCACAAGAGAACTCGACGTAGCCATTGGCATCTGTGTTACTGATGCAATCGGCATCCATGACATGTGTCATATGATGGGGTTTTCCAGACAAGTTCTATTTGTTAGTGCATTTGGCAGACGCATCAACGATGCATTGAGCACCCATGCCAAAAGTGCAACCTACAACTTTTGTCAATCATACAATCGATGCTTATGGCAACAGTGCAACCTACAACCTTTGTCAATCATACAATCGATGGCTATGGCATAAGTGCAACCTACAACTTTTGTCTATCATACAATCGATGCTTACGGCAACAGTGCAACCTACAACATTTGTCAATCACACAATCGATGCTTATGGCAACAGTGCAACCTACAGCTTTTTTCAATCATACAATCGATGCTTATGGCAACAGTGCAACCTACAACTTTTTTCAATCATACAATCGATGTTTATGGCAACAGTGCAACCTACAACTTTTGTCAATCATACAATCGATGCTTATGGCAACAGTGCAACCTACAACTTTTGTCAATCATACAATCGATGCTTATGGCAACAGTGCAACCTACAACTTTTGTCAATCATACAATCGATGCTTATGGCAACAGTGCAACCTACAACTTTTGTCAATCATACAATCGATGCTTATGGCAACAGTGCAACCTACAACTTTTGTCAATCATAATATCGATGCTTATGGCAACAGTGCAACCTACAACTTTTGTCAATCATACAATCGATGCTTATGGCACCAGTGCATTTGGCACTCGTGTCAATGTTTCATCCAACGCGGCCTTCAGCAATCCATTCAAAACTCATGGTACGAGTGCATTTGGCACTCACATGAATGCTATGATTGCAATACCCATATTGGTAGTATCCCAAGTTAAACCGACACTCATCCGTTTTGTGTGATCAGGCCTTGTACGGGAATTTCCACCTCCGCGTGAGTTGGGTGCATTCAGCACTCGGATTCTTGACCTATCAAAATCCAAGCACAAACGTCTTGCCCAACATCCTTGGTGCAATCGGCATCCACGCGAATACACAATCCATATCTACTTTGGTAATGGATCCCGTAGACTACAGGCAATGCATTCAGTGCTAGCTTTGCTAACGCATTCAGCACCCATGAATAAAGTGAAATGCGCACTTAAATTTTGTGGTAGATCTTACACTGGAAAAATCTTAGCAACCAATACCTGTGCTATGGCCATTATTGCATTTTGCATTTCCATCCATTATGTAGCGGGCGCTTGTGTCACTCTACAATCGGCACATTTTGAAGTATTGCAAAAAGTAGATGGTTCATCAGGTTGACGCAGCACGTATGATGCATTTAATTGTTCACATTGAGAGTTCATCTCAATGTGCATCAACATTCTGGCTGTGGCCGTTTCCCACAAAAGATATTGTTTGGTGCATGTTCAACCCGTGTTGAACCATGTCGTGTCTTTGTAGTAGTTAATCCTCTAGATTTTCTAAAATAAAGCCCAAACTTTGATCTTGCATGTGTTTTTGTTGGCACTATTGTTGCTCGATTTATCACATTGAAGCATTTTCAAGTGATTTTTGTCCATGGCATGGAAGGATGTATGTTTTCCTTGCTATCTTTTTTCACACTGGTGAACCCATGACCAACAATGGCTAATACTGGATTGAACCGAGAAAACCGTCCTCGCATCTAGTGCTAGTGGCACGAAGGGTGTTTTTCTAGATATCTTCAATCAAAGGAATTTTGGAGCTCAATCTGAGCTTTGAACTGGTTTTCGTGGTGCCTAAAACGGTCTCCAAATGAATAGAAACAATATTCGGTTTATTTGGAACTAGAAGGGTCGCAACCTCTCTCGCCCTTCCTAGGGGGGGGGGGGGTGAGCGAGGTCGCTTCCTTGTAAGAAGGGGTGCCTGATGACAAAGCACTAGCACAGTGGCATGGACTAGGTGCTGCAACAAGGAGAGGAGTCGATGAAGATGACTTGGATGAATTGGAGTCTGAGTCTGACAGATCTGGCCCTCCAGACCATGAGGAGGAGCCTCATCCATCATCAACGACAAAGCAGACCTTCAGCCTCCACATCAGCAGGAGCAGCCATCAGGTCCAAAGAGTAGTTCACGTATCAAAGTACCTAAAAAGGCATTACACCACAGATGGGGGTGAATGGATAGGTTTCAACGATTTGTTCCTGGTTCAAGAGGAGCCAACGTCTTTCCCTAAGGCATTCATTCGGCTCGAGAGAGGTGATTGGGATCAAGCTATTTGTAGTGAAATCCACTCTATTGAGGAGAATGGGACATGGATGCCTGTGGACACACCTGCCGGGGCTCACATTGTGGGGTCCAAGTGGGTGCTGAAAGCAAAGGGGATTAGGATGGCAAGATAGAAAAGTACAAGGCTTGGGTGGTAGCAAAGGGATTCTCTCAACGGCCTCTCATAGAGTATGGTGGGACTTTTGCTCCTGTTGTGACGTTTGCCTCCATCCGGTCAATGCTTGCTATTGTGCAACCCTAAACCCTATGTCCACTAGATGAATGTCAAGAAAAAAAAGAATGACTCCATCCTCAAATGTCATGACATGGTAGATTACAAACCTGACAACACACCCATGAGCTCAGAGCAAAAGCTCTCCACCGCTATGTCCCTATCCAATGAAGTGGATAAGACTGACATGTTGGACATTCCATGTCCCTAATCCACTGCACTGGCAGGATGTGAATCACGTCATGCGCTTCCTTATGGAGACATAACATGTGGGCCTCCAGTTGAAGGCCTTGCTGGATTGGCATCACCCTGTCACATGTGCTACACCGACACTGGTCGGAGAGGCAATACAGGCAATAAAAAATCCATCTCCGGCTTTGTGTGTATTATAAATGGAGGTGTTGTTAGTTGGGTGAGTCGCAAGCAGGATCGCGTCTCTCTGTCAACAGCCGAAGCAATGTACATCACCTTGAATGAGGTGTGTAAAGAGATACCGTGGCTATGTAGCTTGCTATATGAGATGAAGACACCACAAGCAATGGTAACGGTCATCAAGATTGACAACATGAGTGTAATTGACATGTCCAAAAACCCAGCCCTGTCAGAGCGTACAAAGCACAGTGAAGTCCGCTGCAATTGTGCTTAGGGCTTGGTCTACAAGAAAATAGTGGAGCTTGAGAATGTCGGTACCAAACAAAACTGGGATGACATGCCTGTAAAGCCACTAGACAAATATCTCCACCAGGCGGGCATGCAAGTTATTGAAATGGTCAACACAGGTGATGAAGAATGATGATGGAAGCTGAATCAATGTACAAGGGAGAGATTTATTGAAGATGTTTGCCCCTTGTTGGTGTTGTACAACATATCAGGAATGCTCTGCCCCTTGTGGAGGTATGACCCTTGGATCCGTTGTAGGGTGACTCAACTATGCTCCGTCTCATGTGATACATGACCCGTGGGTACATCATGTGGGTGAATGGTTAACATGGTCATTTTGTTTTTTGCCCAAGTGAGAGGTGATGAGTTGAATCTTTGCCCCAAGCACATACTGGCTGTTTTCTCAGCTTCCTAGAAAGAAAGTCCATAGCTTCTTGGAAGCTTTATAGTTGGTTCGTCACCTTGACACTATAATGATTTTGTGTCAAGCCCATAGCACGTCTATTGGCGGTATAACTTAGGTAGGCCACTTCTCATTAGTGTGCTTTTTAGTGATAGGATTGGATAGACAGCATCCAGCCCTTTGCTGGCCGCTGTCCAGTTGGCTGCTGGCCGGCTCGATGGCCAGTGGCCTGTCAAGTGACCGGTTGGTCATCAGCCAGCCATCTGCTGGCCGTCGATCGAGCTGGTCATTTGATCGGCAACCACGGGGCCACGAAGCCTCGAGGGCCAATGCCTTTGGCCTCGAGCCCCCGTCCTCACCCTCTCCCCCCCACCTCCTTAGAGTTTAGAGGCAAGGAAGAGAGAGGTACACACACACACACACACACACACACACACACACACACACACACACACACACACACACACACACAGAGAGAGAGAGAGAGAGAGAGAGAGAGAGAGAGAGAGAGAGAGAGAGAGAGAGAGAGAGAGAGGGAGAGAGAGAGAGAGAGAGAGAGAGAGAGAGAGAGAGAGAGAGAGAGAGAGAGAGA
>SZWC01009916.1:25266-50972 GCA_023375785.1 Penium margaritaceum
CCCCCCCTCAAGGATTCAATGGTGGGTTCTTGTATCCCAAATGAGAGCCACCCCTAAATCCGGATTTGTGAATCGAGATTGGGTTTTGGGATTGATGAATCAGAATAAAAAATCTCTGGATTCGTGTGTAGTCTTATGTGTGTGCACTTGAGTGTTTCCACACTTGTCACTGCAGTACACTTATTGCTTATTCCCAAAATTCACAATTGTCCCTTGTTTGGAATCGTAAACTATATTCTACCTTTGATAATGTCATTGAAATAGTAAGGAGTTCACACATAGACAATAGCAGAGCAGTTGCGAGCTGTTGCACAAAAGTGGGTCGACTATGTTGTTTTGAGTTACCAGTGTTTAAACATCAGTGAGAATTTTAGAGGCAGTCAAAAACATATATCGAGTTTTCAAAATAAAAACAAGGCATTTTTGAGGTTGCAGGCGCTCGATGAGCTTGATGCGTGTGATGTCACCTTTTTCACAAACAGATTTGCGAAACCTCGCCAAGAAGTCAGAGGTTTTCAAGAATGTGAAGGTTAAAACCTTGAACCATCAAGAATTTGACCAAAAAGCATAAAAACATTGACAAGGTTTGCTAACATTCTGTTGACCATTCTGGAAGGTGGTAGAAACTGTAACTTTGAAACCAGAATACTAGTTTCTGGGGAAATTGGCTAAAATACACTTGACATGATGGCATAAAAATCCTGAAATCACCTGGCTGTGGGCTATGGATGTAAAGATAAAACCACCCTCTCACAGAGTTTGGGGACTTTTGAATGTCAGAGACAAACATTTTCCCTCCCTTCAGCCATGACTTCCCTTTTCATTACATAACGATGGTCTGTTCAAGTTCAAATTCCCATCACTTATATAATTGAAATGTAGTAGGCTATGTTAGGGCTTCCAGTTGCTGTGCATTGTGCCGTATCCCTCATGCTTCAGAAGATACTCTTTAAATCATCCAGGTCCACAGTGTCCAAGGATTTCCTCAAACTTTTACTCCATATCTTTGTCCATTTGGATAGGTTATGGCGGGGGTACCTCCCATCCTATGAGGTTCCAAGGAAGGTCTTGATTTGTTTCAAAATGGCAGGCAAGGAAAATGGACGAATGGGCATGCTGTTGGGCAAGCCAAGCTTAGCAAAGAGATGAATCTATGTCTTTTTTATCGTGAACAATCCCGAACACTTAGGCTTTATCTTTTTGCAACCTGTCATTGCAACCTGATGTTTACGATGCTGAGGAGGACGCGGTCACCAGCTTGAAGTTTGATATCTTCCCAATGATTCTTGGCTGCCTGTTTCATTGTCGCTTGGGTCTTCAAGAGCGTCTGACATGTCCCATCCCTGGTGTTGTGAGAGTCTCATCGTTGAATTTCCACTACGGTTACGTCACTCAAATGCTGTAACACAACCAGATTTGCAGGAAATTTGTAATCAATCTTGAATGGCACTTTTTGAGTTATTTCACTGGTTGTGTAGTTGTCCGCAAGCTTGGCAGACTGTAGCTTGACTACCCAGTTAGCGCCGTGTATCTTGTAGAGGGTTTCAAAGAAATTGTTTGAGTGTCTCATTGGTTCACTCAGTCAACCAGTCAGTCTGATGATGTAAGGCCTTTGATCGTTGGCTGAATCGTGCAGTGCGTTATCGCGCAGTTCTAGCCAAAACGAACTCGTGAACCTCCCATCTAGATCACGGTGTTTGAGGAGGGAACTCTGATTGACCAAGCAATATTGTACAGGAGTAATCGCATTGATCCCTTGGCAGCAACCGATGTCTTAGTTATGAACCTCCCATCTAGATCTTGAAAGGATCACCAGTACTCGATGTCGTAGTTGGATTTGGACTTTAGGAACTCCATCCATCAAATTTGTTGACAACTTAAAAACTTCAGAGCCTTAGGGAATTGTGGTCCGTATGAACGATGAATTGTCAAATTTCCAAATAGTATTGGAGGAAGCAGTATCTACATTGAGTTACACCTTCAGCATAACACAGTCGGTGCTCCAATACAGAGGCTCTTTGAATACTTACACATTTTCCCGTGAAATTGTTGTGTGCAGGTCGTTGGAGATTTTCCTTGGGGGAAAGACCAGATTTCAACCGGTGAAGAGCCCTGAAGGGTGCCAAAGGTCTTTGTGTGGAAGCATGCACACTAGGACCGCGCATACCTCTAGGAGCTAAAACCTACAACATGCTACACAGTAATTATGGTCAGGTGGGACCAAAACTGACTGTGCTCCAAGCTTGGATAAGTGTGAGGGCTTCCGGTTGGGAAAGTCATACACTTGCATTCTTGAGGTAAGACTCATCCCTAATCTCCATATGGCCAACCTACATGGAGAGCTCTGCTGCGAGCTGTATGGGGATAGCAATGTACAGACCACGTGAGACCATGTAGAAGCATCAACACAGCAGTAGCAAATTCTTTGACAGAAGCATCTGACAGAGAAGTCACCCCATGACGCCTGGTGAAGCTTCTTGAGAAAGGAAGCTTCCCAAAGGCCCAGCTGCAGGAAAGTGTACAGCTGAAGTGGATTGGATCGGCCAAAAAACCGAAGCTTCCATGGAGAGGAGTTTTCCTCAAATCAAAATTGTAGACATCAATGGTTCTTGTACATGTGAAAGGACCTCTATGATGCAAAAAAATCCTGCTACAGTGATCAATAATTCCAACTGGTCCGTGAGAAGGCACAGAAGTTGAGGATCCTGAGCATGGTACAACAAGCCACATGGCAAGCTTGGTACAAGGATCGGGCGCACGGTTCACCATGAACCTCATTGTAAAGGCAGTCAACCTGCCACAGCCGCGAGTACAAAAGGAGATGAAGATGCCATAGTTTAGCATCTACATATCATCGGCATCTTCAGACCAATAGTACCTTTATCCAGTCGACGTGCAAGGCTTTAGCCTTGCACCACAAAATCTTAGTCAAATACGCTATTGTAGGTCCCTCCAAGACCCTTGTAGCTCTGTCAACGCTTTTCAGCCTAGGAGGAGGCTGACCTGAGGTCCTGAATGTTTTCCATGTCTGAAGGTGGTGGTTATGCTGAGATTCTTGCTCCTATGGCTTTGACATTCTAGCAAGGATTTTCTCCCAAGTTTAGGCCAGAATATAGGTCAGAGCATGGAGCTGAGCTACGTGTAGCTAATCCTTGCACTTAATCTTGTACTTGTGCTTTGTACCATTGACAGGAATCAATCCCATATTTTTTCTTCCATTAATCTTTTATTGAGTGTACAAGACATGGTTTCTGGGAACACAAAGATCTTCTGGTAGCAAGGTAATCTGAAGCTACAGAAAATTCTCTGTTGTGAGGTATTTGACTGTTCTCACGTGTGTCTCAAAATCCAACATGGTTCTTGAGCCTTAGGTTTGTGGCACCAGCAAGAGCAGCAGTAGCAACTCCAGTTTTGTGTTTTCATCAGCTGTAGTGTAGACATCCAACGTAAGTCTAAACTTGCACAAGTCAAAGGCAAGATGAGTGAAACTAAGATGGAGAACTGCGGTATCCATGCTACGCCACCTCATCATCCATCAGTGAATTGAATGCCGCCCATGATTTTGAGAGATAAATTCCATGTGGCAGAGCCAACAGATGGAGCTAAAGTGCCGCAAGATTCTTGGCAGATGAAGCATTATGCATGCTTAAGATCACAATAGCACTGTAAGCAAAAGGGCATGTGGCACAAGACTATGGGAAGCAGTGAAGTACACCTCCAAAATTTTAATCCACAACAAAACCGTCCGTCCTTGAGTCCACATGATTGAATGGCTCGGGAAGTGCTTGCCAATTTGGGGTTCACTTGAGAGTTGATTGTTCCTCTCTATGAGCACTCTTTCCAACACCCGTGCATTTTACATCTCCTCCATTGTCACTGTGAGTTGTTGGAGCAGGTGGTTATTGAGGCTTTTAAGTCCCAAAAGTTCTGGTGGTACAGATTGTCATTGATGCGATTCTGACGGCTGATGCCTCCTCCCATTGATCCAGATGTCACCCTAAGTGGTAACAACAGACGCAAGAGGTTGGCCGAGCCCAAGGGAATCATCGTCGGATTTGCCATCGGAGTTAGTGGAGCCACGCCATTCATTTTTAAGCCTGTCATAGCTACTGCCTGTGTCTCCTAGAGAGTCTCATGAATTGCTCTCTCCTGATCCTCCTTCGCCAAAGTCTTTTTTGGTTTAGCACTGCTCGTCACTAGGTGTGCTTGCTATTTTCACTTTTTTTGTCGCAAGGTCTGCAAACCTCCGGATAGTGGAGATGTGTGGCAGACTTGTGCCATGTGTCACCTGGAATTGATTTTTTAGGTTTCCCCTCCAGCACCGTTGCGCTCTGATGCCAAGCGGAAGTAGGTCATTCACAGGTAGAAGTTGCAGAGATGAAAGAAGTTTTGAAAAATGAAAGCCAGACAATTAGATGATTCATTAAAAGCAGTAATTTTACTTCAATTAGAAGTGACAGAACTGTCGACCCCATATAGACAATAGCACAATCAAGAATGAGGCATACTTGGGATCTTGGGTACTTGACTTAAGCTCCATGTACGACATCGCATTGTAAGAGGCTACTTCAAGAGAATCCTCCAAGAAGTTGGAGGTTTTGAGAATGTTAAGGGGCGTGTTTATAGAAGTCTAGCTCGATCTAAAAATCAAACAAACAGTGTCAAGATATCGATATTGCTCATGATTAATCTCTAAAGTTTTTGACCCTGTTAGAATCTTCTGGAAGGGAACACTGAGGGTTAGGGCAGTTGGCCAAAATGTCCTCAGCCAAAGAGCCAAAAAACCATGGTCGAACATCTCCATGGACTTCATGATGATTACATCACCGTTCAACCACTACCGGTATCCAAAGAACCATGGTCGAACATCTCCATGGACTTCATGATGATTACAACCATCATACCGGAGGAGTTCATGCAATAATCATGGTGGTTGAACGGTTTTTATAGACATCGCACGTCATCCTGATGATGACAACGATCATCACTGATAGAACAGTGCAGCTATTCCTCAACGTCTTTTGACTACATGGCGTCCCCTCATCCATCAGAAGCGGGGAGATAGGAGGTTCACTAGGAGATTGTAGGAGGAGCTGATGACCCACTACATCAATCGAATCAAGCTATCCTCGGCCTACCATTCCAAGACTGACAGTAAGACTAAGCGTACCATTCAGAAGCTCAAACAACTGCTTCGGTCGATGTACAATCCACATGGCACTGACTTGGTGGTCAAGTTCCCAACTGCTGAGCCTGCATACAACCCTGTGACCATTGTAGCGATGGGTTGAATTCCATTTGAATCTATTTGCTACAAACTGCCCGTCACTCCGGCAGGCTTGCAGAGTTCATGCATGATGCCGGCAGCCAACATGTAGCGGTGAGACTTCCAAAGCATGTAGAAGAAAATCAGCAAATGCTGGCAAAGACCCAAGCAGCAATGAACTGAGCAATTGACAAGCATTGGACAAACACCAAGTTCCACATCGGTGATTGCGTCCTACTCAATTTGGCAAACATCAAACTACTAAGACAGGACTGCAAAAGGCTCAAACCGCGATTGAAGAGATGCTGACACTTGTCGTTGCTAAGCTCCACCTACTAGTCAGCATGGCTATCAACTTGGTGTTCCACATCAGTCACCTCCAACTCTACCGAGACTCTAACAATTTATTTCCTAGAAAATCAGTGTCTCCGCCACCACTTGTGGAAACAGATGATGTTATGGGGTACGAGGTCAAAGATACACTTGGACACAGCCAAGGAAAACTGACGTAGCATCTTGTCAAGTGGCATGGCTTCGCCACATTGCATGATATCTGGGAACTCTCCCACAACGTACAAGACGTAAGTCAGCAGATCAACAGTTGTTTGAACCGACATCAATCTACCCTTCAAAAGCACTAGGAAATCATGGTCAAAAGTGGGTAAAATGTTTCATCCATTCACGTTAAAGAATCCCTAAATTCCTTGAATAGGCATCTTTTCCCTTGCATTCAAGGTCCACCGTGTCTCCACCTCCAGATTTTTATGCCATTTTGGCAATGGAATTCGGCAGTCTGCCTTAACCCCGGGTATTTTGGTTAAAAATGTTTTCACATGTTCGACCACCTCTGAAAGTGTTGACAGGAATGATTGTGACCATAACAATGTTTTTGTACGGTTTGAGCTACTTCCCAGCACACAAGACTTTCTAAAGACCGTTACCTCCCTGACGTAAGTGATTCCCTAAACTCTACAAGTGGACACTTCTTTAATTACATTTCTGGCCCACGACGCAATGACATCAGGATTTTCCCGCCAATCGGCTGAGGGCATTTTGGCCACCTGCCCCAACCACAGGTGTTTGTTTCCAAAACGTTCTGACAACTTTGACCACTGTCCAGAATGATAAAAAAATTCATGGACCACATTGATGTTCCAATATTTTTCGGTCCGCTTCTAGACAGTGATTGGGCTTTTGTTAGACTGCGCCCTGACATTCTTGAAGCCCCTCCGACTTTGTGGAAGAGCTTCTTGAAGCAGCCACTCACGGCGTGACCTCGCATGAATCACTTGGCTTGAGCGTCAAGGATCCAACATATGCCTCATTCTCATTCTCATCATTTTATACATGTGCTTGAATCACTTGACACTTGTCGTCAAAGTACACTTACTACTTAGATTTTCCATTTGTCCCCATTCCTTGAGATGTCTATTATTACGTACCTCATCCCTGTGAACCACCTACGTTTTTCCTGACATAATTCTTGGTATCAGAGAGCAACGGCATTGGAGGGACAATCAACACATTAACTACCAGGCGACAACCTCGCATTAGTTTTTGTTGCATCTCCACCATTCACAAAACTACAGACCTTGTGATGACAACAATGAAGTGAGAGATCGCAACCAGCAACAATCAACACTCACCGGTGAACACTCCAGTGATGGAGGACGAGCAGCACACAAATACCAGTGCTCTTCATCCATTTCAGACAGCAGATAAAACTTTTTTCGTGAATGGTACCACACCAACAAACCCGACGGCCAATCTGGCAACAGAATATTTGGCCTTGGAAAACCCCTCCTCCCCACCGCTGCCCATTGGGACGATATCTAGCACGATGGGAGGCACCGGCTGACATGCTCAAGACAACAAACAAATCTACAAGAAGTTTTCAGGATTCAAGATCCTCAACACCCATCTACTCTAACAACTCAATGCGATGATGGAGGAGCTTTGGATTTCTTGTACGTGCAAAGCAGTGCTCGCCGAGAGAAATCTCCAACTCTTGAGTGAATCCCACATTCAAAGGGAACTCCCTCAGCCGTTCGATCTCGAGAACTCAAAGGGACCGACAGTCAGGATACACTTTGCCATTGCTAGGTCAACCATGACAGAAAGAAGATTGATCTTGCGGTTTACTTTTGCGTGGCACAACTTTGAGTTCGTGGTCTAGTCATAACATCATCCAACAACAGCACGAGACCAATGGAGCCAGATTGACGGCTCACGCAACCGCTCTCACATCGATCACCACAGGTAAACTACCTCTCAAGCAGATAAATCCAACATGGCACGACTTTCTCACGCTACCGGACGTGCAAGACCCGCTTGCTTTGGGAAGTGCAACAAGAAATCCACATGTGGCACATGCTCCAACGCCTGTGTCAGCAGCCTGCGTGGCGGAGTACATGAGACGTTTCTGATAAGTCATCACTGACAGTGACCTCGCCCCCGACGAATATGTTTCTACAACAATGGCCTCAAGCGAGATCTTGGACAAGAAGTCGCCATTTTTGGCATCCAAGACGACCTTCTAGGAATGATCGCAGCAGTCGGTCACATTGACAATACCATCCACAATGCTCGGATGCAAGAATCTAGCGGCTGGAAAACCCAAAGCCAAAACTTCTACCGTGGCGGAAATAGTTTGCAGTCGACGGAAACCCCATCTTCGGTGGATATTGATACCGTCAACCAGAAAAATCAACGGCTCCACCGGACTTGCAGTAACCGAGTCATGTTTCGCGCCGCTGCTGAAAGCAGCATCAGAAATCCAAAAAGGGAGGAAAGTCATAGAGAAAAAATGAGGGTTCAGAAAACAGCAAAGGATAGGAGTAGATAAAACAAAACTCCTGTGCATTGAAAAAAATCTGCACCAACCGATTGCAAATCTGATTGGCTCACATCACCGTAGACGAGGGTACATGACAAATTGGCGATGCTACTACGAGTACAACCGAGGGGTTGTAAAATTCGTACAATCATGCTACCACTACTGGGTGGAGGAGCTTCTCATAGCTTTGTCAGTAATGACGTGGTTCAAAATCTGGGTTTGCAGACCAAACTGGAGGTGTTTGGAGGAAAAATCATTGACAGATGGCTGCAGAATCATGTACATCATGAACCTCTCCGACTGCAAATCAGAGATTTGCACAACGTAACGGTATGGAGAGCTTACCCAATGAGCGATCACAAAATCATCCTCGGACGATGTATCCTTTACCAACACAATCCACATGTGGATTGGAGCAACATATCAGTCTACGTCAGCATCACTAGTGGAAGAGGACTCCTGCCTGTGGTCGAGCCACGCACGACGCAACGGCAGATATGGGAAGCAGTAGAGATGGAAGCATCATAAAAACCTGTTGCAGCCACAAAACGCCAACCGATATCCTTGGACGTGGCCAAAAGATATCTGCGACGCACAGCTCAAACGTGGCTCATCCAAATGTAGACTAGGGAAGAGGAAGAGATTGCAACTGCCAAGGCAACCACATCGACCTCAATACCTAAAAGGTATGCAGCCATCCAAGAGGAGCTTTCATCACTCATTGAGGATTTTGAAGGGGTTTTTCCCAACAAAATGCCCTAAGAGATAGCTCCAAAGTGAAACATTAACCATCAAATAAACCTGAAGCTGGGCGGCAGATCGATGATGAAGGGGACCTATCGTATGAGTGGTCACGAGCTGACCAAAATCAAGAAGCAGCTAGATAAGATGCTCGGTCAAGGGTTCATCAGTTCTTCCACGTGACCATACGTGACACCTATACTTTTTGAGGGAGAAAAAATGCGGATGTGTATGGACTAACGAGTGTTGAACGACATCATCATCAAGGACCACTACCCTCTCCTGCGAGCATACAAGCTTTTCAACCAACTCTGCGGGGGCCAAATTTTCAACAAAATCAATCTACGTAGTGGCTATCATGAGAACCGCGTATCTGATTAATACGTCAAGAATGCATCATTCCAAACTAGATACTAGCACATTGAGTTCATGATCATGTCGTTTTGACTAAAAAAAACCCTCCCAACATTTATCGCAGTGGCGGACAACATTCTTCGCCCGTACCTCGACAAGTTTGTTGTTGTGTGTCTCAACGACATTCTGGTGTATAACCGCATCCCAAAACAATGCAATGTTTGAAGTTTCAGTTCTTGAGGTTTTACGCATGGAGAATTTTTTTGATGTGACTACAATCGCATTTCGGTCAAGTTTTTGGGCCACATCATCAACGGGGGGCAGATTACTATGGATCCAAAAAAGGTGGAGGCAGTCGCAAATTGGGCAACGCCTACAAGTATTCAGGAATTCTAGGTTTTGGGCTTCTACAACTAATACCATTGTTAAAAAAAGGACTGCGCTTGATTGTCAGCGCTCCTCTGCGATTTCACTCGTAAAACCACAGAGTGGAATTGGGGGGACAACAAACAAGAAGTGTTAAACTCTTTGAGAAAAGCTTTGACCTCAAGGCCAGCCTTATGATTGGGGGATCCAGCAGTGGACTACATCATGGCCTCCAATGCTTCTGATGAAGCCATCGGAGTTTTTCTCATCCAAGACAATAGCGGTGATGAGCAGCCAGTCGCGTATACATCAAAGAAATTGCACAGGCTAGAGCTCAACTAGATAGTGCACAAGAAAGAGATGCTTTCACTCATACACACATACAAGACATTGTGGTGCTACTTGGAATGCCGTCGACATGTCCTTGGATTGTATCTTGTCCCAATAGTATTGCTTTGGCAGATTTTTCAGCATTTTTTCCTCGCTAAAGTGTCCACCTGGACCAATGTTGTGGAATTCCTCCAATCGCATTCACCATAGTTCCTCGTTTGGGGGAACAACAACCTGACGAGTAAACCGTCTACTCGAGGAGGGGTCGTCAAACCAAGACTTAGATTTGTATACCCGCCAAACTCCTCGTAACCCCATGCGAACAGCCTCATGAGGTACGGTTCTTGTTCGATGAGTAAAATGCTGTCCTCGACCACCATACTTGGATACCGACTTAGAGCATCCGTCAGATTACTTTTTATAGGTTGGTAATTAATGTCGTTGTCTAAGTTGATTTCAAGGAAATCCATCCACCGAGTTTGTTGACTGCAGCAAAATGTGCAACACCTGTCATTAACAAAAATCTCGTCACATGAGGCCACCTGTCCACTCCAACCGCTCCCTGTCCTCACAAGACTGTGGGTCGACATCAACATTTATTTTGTGACAAGATTTCCTGCCACTCCTGAAATGTATGTCGCCATCCTTAGAGTGGTGGACACATTTTCTATATGTCGTACTTCATCCCTGGGAAAACCACTCTCACAACGGAAAGAGCAGCACAACTCTTTCTAAAACAGATTGTGCGGATGCACGTTGTGCCATGCACCATAATCAGCCACAAAGATGGCCACATCACTAGCCATTTTCTTCAATGTGTTTGCCCCTTGCTTAGTGTTGTAAGATGGATCAAGAATTCCATGCCCCTTGTGGAGGTATGACCCTTGGATCCATTGTAGTGTGATTCAACTGTGCTTTGTCTCATCTAAGATATGACCTGTTAGCAAACAATGTGGCTGAGTGGTTAGTTTGGTCATTTTGTTGATTTGACTGAGTGAGAGGTCATGAGTTTGATCCTGGCCCCGTACAGACCTTGGCTGTTATGGACGCTTCTATGAAAGAGATTTTGCACCTTCTTGGAAGCTACATGGTTGGTCTGTCACCTTGACCCTAGGATGCTTATGTGCAAAGCCCACAGCGCAAGTCTATTAGTGATGTGGCAGGGTCTAGCCACTTCCCAGGAATGTGCTTTTGAGTTCTAGGACTGGACAGACAGCTACAAAAGGACTTGTCTTGCATGATCATCAATTTATTCTTGCTTCATGCTCTCTTGCGTATTGGCATCTTGAGCTCTTCTTGAGATATAATTCTAAGGCATTAGTACTCTTGACGGTGAATTGTATGCCTGATTAAGTTTGCGGTGCATGACACATGCCTGCAAAGGAAGGAGTAAAAACCTTTGTGAGCTTTTTGTTTTTGCGGCTTCTCTGCCAGAGGTGATTAGCTCAATAGAGAACAAAAGGTTCTGGGCACAAGTCACTAGTTAGAGAAGTTTCACGCATGCAACCGCTAATGTCAAAAGCAATGAGAGCACCTTTGCTCGCACTCTCTGTTTGCAGGTCAATCATCAAAAGAATGGGAATGCAACACATCTGTACCTTTCTGCTTTGGGAGCTGATGTCAACCTACATCAGCCTATAGTACAGCACATCTGCTCGCACCGGCCAATGCGAACAGGGCAAGCAGACGCCTCGATTCACCAACAGCCTACAATGGTCTCAAACACAGGTCCATCAGCATCAAAAACAGGTACAGCAGCTGTAGCAGTTGTAGTTGTAGGGAAAGCATGGACAGGGGAACCAGGGAACCGTTCTCCCATCCTCAAGTTTGATAGGGAGGAGTTTGTGCTCTAGAAATAGCAATATGAGATCATCATGGATGACAGAGACTAACAAGGATATATTCACAAAGTAATCCCAGCACCAAAGGAGGAGGGTGCTGACCTTGTGGCATGGGTCAAGCTCATCAAGAAGACTCTCGCCGTTCTTTTGTCCTCCATATAGCCCTCAGTCCTTTCAGAAATCAGCGGTTGTATAGTGGCAGTCGCGAAATACGCCAAAAAGGGCAAGGTGTTTCAGTCTTCCTCAATTGCCAACCATCTTTTCATTTTACAAAACTTCATCAACATGAGGCTTAGTGAAGGGGAGGATGTCTCCGCCTTTATGCACAAGTTTGAGAAGCTCTTGCAACAAGCCACTGGCAAGGGGTGGGACCTGCAATCCAATATGCAGGCCATGATGTTGCTGATGACACTGCTGGAGAGCTGGGGTTCCACGATCACAATGATTCGAGGGTGGACTGAAGAGCAAGTATCCTACACCACTGTCTTGTAGTATGTGCAAAATGAAGCAACGCATCGCAGCAGTATTGAAGCAAACATGACTACCTTTGCCTCGTGGGGCAGCGGCACCTTCAGCAATACCTTGTCCTCTCAATACAAGGGAGATAACACCATTGGAAATATTGTAAGGGATCCAAAGCACCTCGGAAACTGCCATAGCTGAGGTAAGGTTGCACACTGGGCTTGGGAGTGCCGGGTACCCAACAAGGAGAGAGGAGACGAGGATTAATGGCGAGGGGGAAATGGTGGGAATGATCCCACAAGCTTGATCGCTGAGTGTGCCTCCAACAAAGGGAGGACGATACTCAGGTCATGAGCTTACAGTTTTGACTCGGCCACAAACGAGCACACCACTTACAAGAAGAGAGACTTCATCTCTCTTGCTCCATGCAAGAAGAACTTCAGGGTCCCCAACGGCAAGGTTGAGGCAGTTCAGGAGTTTGGTGACAAGCTGGTTACAGTGGGTGTCAACGGTGTGGACTCCGAACTCAAGTTAGAGGAGGGTCTACTTGCCCTCCTTCACAGCCAACCTGCTCTCCGTCTCCAAGATAATTGAACATGGCATGACAATTGTCTTTACAGCGAAGGAAGCTATGATAATCCCTACCAAAGACATCAACATCTCTTACTCTGCCAAGAAGGTTATTGCACAAGTTCCTCGCGTTGATGGAATCTACGTCATACAGAGCAAGATGACAACATCAACAATTGAATCCTCAGCTGAGAGTGATGATGAGGAGAGCAGAAACATAGATTCTGATCACAAAGGACATGTTGGAGCAGTGGAAGCAATGGCAACGGAAGATTCGGCGACAAAATCGCAAAAAAATACAGGCACCGGAAACCCGTGGCACAGGCGCTTTGGGCACGTGGCTCATTGCACATTGGTACTCATGGAGAAGCAAGAGCTAGTGCATGAGATGAAGCTAGGTGATGAGGCGGAGAGAGCCGGGATATTGTGTGAGCCATGCATTCAAGACAAGGCCAAGAAGAAATCCTTCTAACGTAATGGTATGCATGCTCTCGCACCCCTTCACCTCATCCACTCTAACGTGTGTGGTCCCTTTCACACAGTGTTCACTGGAGGTAGCAGATATCTCCTCACATACATCGACGACAACAGCTGGAAGGTCTGCATATGCTTCTGAAAAAGGAAACTAAGGTGAAGGAGAATCTCGAAGCCCTTTTTGCTATGGTTGATAACAGAGTGGAAAGAAGGTGAAGGCATTAAGGACAGACAAGGGGGGAGAGTACGAAGCCTACAGGGAGTGGCTCAAGACATAGGGTATTGAACACCAGAAAACTACTCCCTACTCACTACAAAGCAACGGCGTAGCAGAGAGGATGAACTAGACCCTCCTAGGCATGGCAAGGTGCATGCTCTTTGATGCCAGGCTACCTCCTAGGTTCTGGGCTGAAGCAACACGCACGGCTATGTATCTTGTGAACCTCACACCTGGAGCAGCTTTGCAAAGGAGAGGTAAGAAGAAGCAAAAACAGCACCTAAAGATGCCTGAAGAAGCATGGTCAGGAAGAAAACCGGATGCCTCCCACCTCAAGGTGTTTGGTTGTACCGGCTTGGCCAGGGTCCACGAGGGTCCTAGAAAGCTTGACACGAGAACACAAAAGTGTATTTCCATCGGCTATGACACCACGCACAGAGCATATATAGACTGGAGCTAAGAAGGTCATTTGCATCAAAATCATGGAATTCCACAAAACTTTTGTGAGTAAGGGAGAGCTTCTTGAACCTGAAAACACTCCAAAACAAGGAAGTGGCTTACTCTTCTTGAGGAGGGAGAAGAAACACCAGCAGAATGGCATGGGCTGAGTACTACAACAGGGAGAGGAGCTGATGAAGATGACTTGGAGGAATCAGAATCCAAGTCCAACTTACGTGATCATCTAGACCATGAGGAGGATGCCTCTCCCATCATCAATGAAAAAACAGACCTCCAGCCTCTACATCAACAACAACAGCCAGCAGGTCCAAGGAACAGTTCACGTCTCAAAGTTCCTTGGCAGTATTATGACGCAGATAGTGGTGAATGGACAGGCTTTACTAGTTCATTCCTGGTTCAAGAGGACCCAACATTTTTTGCAGAGGCACTTACGCAGCCTGACAAAGTTGAGTGGGATGAAGCAATTTGCAATGAATTGAGCTCCATCGAGGAGAATGGGACATGGGTGCTGGGCGACGGACCTGTCGATGCTTACGTTGTGGGATCCAAGTGGGTGCTGAAAGCAAAAGGGAAACAGGATGGCAATATAGACAATTACAAGGCACGAGTGGTAGCAACATACTGGCGTAGAGTACGATGAGACCTTTGCTCCCGTTGTGATGTTCGCCTCCATCCGGTCAATGCTCACCATTGTTGCTGCCAAGAACATGGAGGTCTGCCAGATGTATGTCAAGACAGCCTTTCTTTACGAAAAACTTGACAAGGAGGTGCTGATGGAAGTTCCAGAGGGGGTTGATGCTCCCGAGGGAAAAATGTGCAGATTGGTGAAGGCATTCTATGGACTAAAACAAGCACCAAGACTTTGGTAGCGGGAGATGGATACATTCATTGCCAAGGGGTCCTTCATGCACTACGAGAATGACCATAACATGTATGTGCATGAGAGCAACAAAGGGACTATGTTGGTCACCTTGTCAATGACCGAATTCTACGCTCTTACTCAACGCAACTGCTAGATGATCTCAAGGGGCAGCTGAGTAGCGTATTTGAGATGAAGGACATGGATCCTCTTGAATTCTACCTTGGAATTGCCATCAAACATGACAGAGCAGTGAGTACCATCAGCCTGAACCAGACAAATACATCGACTCCATCCTCAAAAGATACGACATGGAAGATTACAAGCCTGCCAGAACACCCATGAGCTTAGAGTGCAAGCTCTCCACCTCCATGTCGACATCTAACAAAGTGGAGAAAAACAATATGATGGAAATCCCATATCAGTTTGCATCTGTATCGATGAATGGTCAATGCAAGTGATGATGAATGATGATGAAAACTGATTCAAGGTAGAAGGAAGATATTTTTTTAATATGTTTGCCCCTTCTTGAGTGTTGTGGGATGAAACAAGAATGCTCTGCCCCTTGTGGAGGTATGACCCCTGGATCTGTTGTTGTGTGACTCAACTATGCTCTGTCTCATGTTAGATATGACCTGTGGGTACATCATGTGTGTGAGTGGCTGACTTGGCCATTTTGTTGATTTGGTCGAGTGAGAGGTCACAAGTTTAATCTTGGCTCCATGCACTTCTTTGTTGTTATGGAAGCTTCCAAGAAAGAAAGTCCATAGATTCTTGGAAGCTACATGGTTGGCCTGTCACCCTAACACTAGGATGCTTGTGTGTCAAGTCCACAGCGCAAGTCTATTGATTATGTGGCAGGGTTATGCCACTTCCGAGGAATGTGTTTATAATTTCTAGGATTGGATAGACAACTATAAACGGACTTGTCTTGCATGCTGATTCAAATAATCCTTGCTTGATTCTCTCTTGCGTGTTGACAACTTGAGGCCTTCTTGAGATGTAATGCTAATGCATGAGTACTCTTGAAGGTGAAGCGTATGCATGATTATGTTTGGGGTGCATGGCACATTCAAACAAAGGAAGAAGGTGTAAGAACCTTTGTCAGCGTTTTGGTTTCGTGTCTTCTCTGCCATAGGTGGTTAGCTTAGTAGCTAACACATTTGGGGTACAAATTGATGACACATCATGGCATCGGAGCAAGCTATCAATGGTGTTTCATCATAGAACCAATGGATAAATGGAGCAGACCAATTATACACTCTAACAACTTCTCCACACTTTATGCAAGCCTCACGGCACCGATTGGACAGACAAACTGTCGACCTCTCAACTCGCACATAACCTTGTGACTTCTACTGCAACAGGTAAAATACCATTCCAAGTGGTCTACAACAAACTTCCCACCACACTAGCAGGATCACAGAGTCACAGCAACATTCCCGTAGTTGATATGCACAACAAGGATCTCTCTCGCATGTGGGAGCAAATGCAAGAGACCCTCAAAGACAGAAAGAGCTATGAAACGAGCGCCCGACCAGCATCACAACAATGATGTGTTCATTTCTGGCGATTGAGTCTCCTCAGCTCAACAAACATTGAACTCCAAGGACAGGACTTTGCCAAACTCAAACCCCACTATCTGGGACCATTTGAGATCAGGCGGATGTAAAACCCTATTCTTGCACAAAAACACCTGCTTGAAAGCATGGAGATCCACCCTGCCTTCCACATCAGCAAGCTCAAGCACTACCAAAACCGCAGTGCAATCGTCTCCGGCATAGATATCGCACCTCTGCCTCCTAAACAAGTGGAAGAGGATACGAAGTACGTGATAGAAGACATCCTCAGACATTTACGCCGTAGAAAAATGACCAACTATCTGGTCAAGTGACATGGCTATGACGCCGCGCACAATAACTGGGAGCTCTAGGACAACCTCTTAGGAATCAAACATCAGATCGACGATTGATATGGTCATCATCGGCCTATCTCGGCTAGCGTGCCAGGACGTCGCTACCAAAAGGGGAGGTGTTATGTCCTTGACGTACATGATTCCCTAATATCCGTGAGTGGGCACTTGTGTCATTACATTCGTGGTGCACCACGTGATGACCTTAGGATTATTTTGCCGATCGGCCGAGGGCATTTTGGCCACCTTTCCCGACCTATGATTTTCCGTTTCATAAGGTCTTTATAACTTGAAACAAGTTAGAATGGTCCATAGAAGAATGGTGTCCCAAACCATATCGATGGTTCGATGCTATTCAGTCAACTTCTTGACAACCTTGGAGTTTTGTTTAACTGCGCTTGAATATTCTTGAAGGCCCCCCCGACTTCGCGTCAGAGCTTCTCCAAGCAGCCAGTCACAACTCGACCTCGCACGGGTCACTCCTCTCGAGTGTTGAGGACCAAAGATATGCCCCATTTTGATTTTTTTCATTGTATATACGTAATCAAATAACTTGAAACTTGTCATTGAAGTACGTTTAGTGCTTAATACAAATTATTCATTAATCCAAATTCCTCGAATAGTCTATTGTCCTGCACCTTGTCCCAATGAACCACCTATGTTGTGCTTGGTATGATGGAGACGTGCTTTGGTATTCTCCATCCCCCCACCCGCTAGCTAATTAGATGGTTTTGTATGTATCCAATCATGTGTGCAAAACTGATTGTTGTTCATGCGGCAATGAGTGAGGCGAGAATCGATGTAAAGGATGACGGAACAAATTAGTTTCAGGAGCAGCTCGCATATTGTGGCGTGCTTTTGACTGTTTTGATGGACAAGGGCACGACATTCAGAGTCCACAGCGGTGGAGAGTTGGATGTGCAGTCAAACACCAATTGAACTGATGTGTTTGACCCTTGTCGCACACAACTACATCAACAAATAGTTTGGACTTTTGGTTCATCTCTAGTGAACTGGCGCCAAAATCGGGCTTAACAAATAGTTTATTAGTTTGTCCTTTGCTTTCGCGCTTCCGTCTGACTAATTAGTTAAGTACACAAATCCGTAGTTTGAAGAGAAAAATTGGGAATGGTAACTTGTTTACCCATTCTTCGAGGGGGTTAGGAACGTCCTACCTGTTGCTTGAAAAACATGACTTCCCCACCCGTCGGTTTAAAAAAACAAACCAGACTGCCCACTCCCTTGACCATGCTCGATTAGATGCATACGCCGCTAATCGAGCAATGCGAGGCGGGGCATGTCAAACCCTCACGCGATTCTCGCTCCCACACAAGAATTGAAATACAAGGAAAATGCCGGTTCTTCAGATTGAGAAAAAAACACTCGGTCTTTTTTTCGTGGTGGAGTAAACATACACCCCTCGCCACAGAGAATAAGCCTGATTCTCCCTACCTTGGAACAATGAGCCTCATTCATCCCTACCGCGGAACAATAAGCTTGATTTGCCCTTGTCTTGCAACAATGATCCTACTTCTCCCCTTGTGCAAAGATGCGGGCTTCGGGTTTTGGAAAAAAACGGTGTACCCCTTCCGTTTTTCAAAAGACATGTCGACGTAGCATGGCATGCGACATCGACGTGCTGACGTCACTGTTTTCGGCCCAACAATCACAGATTCCCTCATAGAGGGGTTAGTGATTTTTCGGAGGTGGTTTGAGGGAAGTTTGCATGGGGAATCCGCGACTTCCCATGCGTTGAAAGGGAACATGCCCGCGCTAAAAAAAACCCTAAAACCCAGAGTGGGATTAGGGGGTGGATTTGTGTATAGTTTTTATGCTGAATACGGGCAAAATGAAACAAAAAATGAAAAACATAACGATTGGGGAGTTTTAACTCCCCATTCGTATAGCACCGGCGATTCCAGCAAACAGGCGCTGGTCGGAATCACAGGCGGTCCAAGGCCCCCCCTTCGATCCCATTGCCTTCTTGATACTTGCCCACCGATCGAGGCCTTCAATCGCGAGGGCTTTGATCGGCGGGCGGGTGGGTGGGCTGGTGGGCTACGAGAGGGGGGGGGGGTTGATGAACTTCCGACAAGCATTTTTGTCTTGCAAATCCACCTCCCCCCGTCCCTCAATGATATCGCAGTCCTCCATCGCGACGGCTACGATGGAGGGCCGTGATCTAGCACCTCATGCACGATTTTTCCATGCTCACGTAGCGACATGTGTCGTTGTTTGAGCATGGTGGAAACAGATGGGGTGTTTTCTTGCTGGTCAGGACGGATGGGGCTTATTCTTCCGAGATAGGGGCAAATGGGACTTATTGTTCTATGGTAGGGACGGATGGGGCTTATTGTTCCGAGTTTGCGGTAAATGAGGGTCACAAGTGAAAAGACGAGGGGGTAATCAACATTTTCATGACCGACATTTTCACCTTATTTCCCCTAACATGCAAACCTTCCAACTTTTATGTAGAACCCCTCGTCAAACCCTATCCATAATTGCATTCATGGTTTCATGGCTTTAGTTTTGCACGGGCTCCTGCTGAGCCACGCGTGTTACACCGAGCCTAATGTAGGTAGTTCATAGGGATGAGGTGCGGGACAAAAGATGATTCGCGTGTTTGGGACAAATGAAGAATTTGTACAAAGCAGTAAGTGTACTTCGATGACAAGTGTCGAGTGCGTCAAACACATACATATACATTGCCAAGAATGAGAATGAGGCATAAGTTGGGTCATTGGCATTTGAGCCCAGCGATGCGTGCAAGGTCGTGCCGTGAGTGGTGGATGCGAGAAGCTCCGCTCATAAGTTGGGTGGCTTCATGAATATCTCGACACTTCTTTGTAAAAGTCGAGCGTCGTCGAGAAGACGACCGAATGATACCAAAAAACTGATATTGTTCACGACACTTTTGTGCGGTCATTTTTTAAGGTGGTCAAAGTTGTCAAAAACTTTTGGGACGGAATCCCGGTGGTCGAGGCAGTTGCCCAAAATGCCCTTGGCTGAGCGACGTAAAAATCCTGAAGTCGCCACGGGGTGGGCCATGAATGTATGAATAGAAATGCCCTGTAACAGCACTAGGTTGTTTTGCGACTAACTTCTCAACCCAAAACGTAGGCCCTCAGAAAGTGTAGTCCAAGGAGAGCGGGCGAATGGTCGCCTCAGCCATTTTGGCTGAGACAAACCGCGCCACAAATGGGCGTAGTTGTCATAGGACATTTTTGCAAAACATGTATCTTAACCCTAATGGTTCCACGTGGCATTGCCACGCTGGAACAGGACCCTAGCGCTAAGCTAGGAGTGGAGGAGGAGTGACGCGATGGATTTTCCATCGCGGCACTCCTTTCACCTAGAATCCGGCCACGGACATTTTTCCAGGCTAGAGTCGAACGAGACTCTAGCCTATTATATTTTTCCGGGCTTTGGCTCCTCGAAACTTGAGCCTCGAGTACCCAAAGCACCCGAAAATTATTTAAAGACCATTTTTAACCGTAAAAATGGTCCGTACGCTACATTCCTCCCCCTCTGCTTCGAACCGTCCCGGTTCGTCTTTGCTCACGGAGGTTTGATCATCGCGTACTTCATGATACAAACCATGCAACAAGAGCGCAAACAAGATCACACGTGTGAACTCTTGTCATCCGCAACACGGTTGCGTCACGTTCACGCACAATCAACCACACTCTTGTGGTTTTTGTGAATATGGTCATTTGCGCTCAACATCGAGTGTTGATCGCGTAATTCCTTGGCTCTTGCCAAGATGGGACACGTACAATCCTTGTACGCTCTTCACAAGTGTTGGTGAGTCTTCACCAAAGACTCATCACACGTGTATATCGGTGGCATGGTCCATGCCTTTTGGGACGTACATTGTCAACAATGTCTTGCCAGTTTGGAAGAGGGTACATAAAATAAATTTTCCCACATTCCGTGTGGTACGTGTTTAGCAAGCTGTTGTGGTGACGCCTCCTCCCCCTTTGCAAGGATCGTCCCTGCGACCAATTAACCGGGCATCCCCGCGAAAACCGTCCAGGTCCACACAACACTTCCCATGTCGTTGGGACATGATCTCTTCCAAGGGTTTGCTGTCAAGGTGGTACCTCCTTGCAACATTGTCAATACGTGCAATCCAAGATCCGGACTTCAATCCTTTTGGTTTGCAACCACGTGTTCATGACCACGCGTAGGTCTACTAGACCTCGTTCAGCACCCGTGGATTGGTTGGCTGAACTCAACCAAGCTCCACCAGGCCAATGCGACTTGCATGCTAGCTTTATCTTAGGGTTGGGAGGCACCAAGGCCCTAAGACATGGTTGCTGAGCACACTTGTTTTTCCTTTCAAAGATTGCACCCATCTTTGAAGGAGGCGGCATCGGTCGTCTGGCACGCGCAGTTGTCATCAACGTCCGTCATTAGACACGACAATGCTCCGACCTAGATGATCTTTCAACCATCTCCTCATTTCTGTCTGAAATGGGTACCGTAGGCTGCCGCTCACGTCCCTGTAAAAAGCACACTGCTTTTGAACTAGGTTAGCTGAGATAACCGATCTCAACGACCATGGATTCAATCCACGAACAAAGTATTCATCGTATGGTATTCACCCAACGGGTGTACCATGATCACAATCATTACGGTACACGTTAGAAGAACACCTTTCGGGTGTCAATTCCATGTGATTGTGGTCGAACACTTCTGAATCACATCCGGTGATCCTGGAACAACTAGTTCTTTAAATTCTGTTGTGTTTGTGCCATCGCATCCAAGGGTTCCATTCGGGAACCCGCCAGTGGATCGTGTTTGCCATGTTGCAACAATCCGTGTTGCTTCAATGTCTTCAATTGTGTACATTCAGTACTTCCACTCAATAGAGTGCTTTCCATATGCCGTGTCCGAGGCACTTAGAGGGTATCGCCCTCATCGAAGACATCTGACAAACCACCACAATCGTGGATATCACCGCAGCGACATCCAAAAACATATTGTACTTACATTCGACAATGTACATCAACTAAACCATCCCCAAAACCAAGGGGCTTGAGTCAGTTCACTGTGACCTTTCAGGTCAGTGAGGCATGGTTCGACTACGCCATAGTCATTATGATCTCTCTTGGAGATGGATTGGGTTCCAAAAAATCGGATGTTGGATTTATTTTGCACATCGATATCGCATAGGTGGTGCTATACCTTATCTTTGGCATAATCAGAATCCATCCGCATGATGTTTGAAGATCGTGACGTACACGGCTAGTGTACCGTGTCACGATGCCATTAACTTTGAGGCATTTCTTAAAACATCGAAAGATTTTGATGAGAAATATCATTTCTCAAGGTCCATCTTGAAGAGTCCTTTAACATCAACATTGGTTACGACACACTGGTCGTTATTTTGTTTCAATGTCGATGATGACTCGTTATGTGGTCGGTCGGACCACCAAGATGTGGATGCTAACACGCTGTTAGCATAAAGCTATTGGCTTATAAGTCGTTTCTATGGTCATAGTCATAAACTTTAGACACAAAACCAAGACCTTTTCATGATCCGAACTATGTCGTAGTTGGTTTGTAGAAAACTATGAGATCGTCATAGTACTCTGGAGCTCCATTAGTAGAAAAGGAGTGTCGCTCGTTTTCTTTGAAATGGAACTTTCACAAAACTGTGGGTGAACTCGTGTCACCGACATCGGTTCACGCACTTTTGTCCATCAATGTCCATGACATGTTCACTCATCGAGTGATGATAGACTGAAGGTTTCGTCCTCAAATTTGTTCACATTCGGCATTCGGTCAATCTTGTCATACGCCAGAATTGACTCTTGCAATCTTCGACCACCGCACTGCGGCGTCTCAAATCGTTGCTGAACCAACGAAGAGTCTCCGCCACTCTCTGGCGCATTTACAACCCTCATTGACAATAATCCTTGTCTCATGAACCGGGTTGTGAGTACACTCATGTATGTTTTTATCGTCTGTACCAACCGGGTACTACGATGTGTATCCATCACTCACCGAGTGATAGGGTGTCAATGGTTTCACCATTGAGGAATTATTCAAAGGTATCATCCTGGACATGTTCAATCATGGACCAATGTTTGTATCAACCATGACTAATGATGCACAGAACCTCCAAAAGGTACTGATGCATCCAGTACACACTGTGTACCAGCAGCATGATGTCAATCCTCTAGGATTAAAGTCGGCGTACGGACACACCTTTGTTCAACGTCTCATGACATAGTCATGACACTGGCTTAGTCATGAAACGATCACATTGGCCTTTGAAAATTGTAGCGCAATGAGAAGTGCGACTCTCAAAGAACACGTTCTGCACCCTCCAAACCACCTGTTTGGTGAAATGGTGTCGCCATTTTTATCCAAAACATCAGCTGATATCGTCAGCTTGATCAAATATCACAAAACCATTGTGATCATTCGTCAACCTAACTTATCCATAACTTGATGTCGTGATTGACGCACCAAGAGTTAGTGGATAAGGGTTTTAGTGCATGTCGTGCACATTTTCCACGCATACCGTGTACCCAACTTCACAAGACTGAAGTACCATGGTATGAATCGCATACCTTGACCGATTGAAAAGCGGTTTTTCTCCAACACTTGGTCATGCACTCTGACCTCCTGCGGTCATGCAAGCCGTGCATTGTTTTTTTTTTTTTGGAACTGGTGCTCAACCGACGAGGCTTTTGTAGCACGTTCCATCTACGGATACGAAGGAGTTCGTCCACCTTTAGCATGGTCCAAATCTGAGGAAATCGTCCTCGTCACACATGTGATTTATCCGTTTGAATTTTGGTTTGTACTTCTCCGGAAGTATCTTTTCATACTGCTATCGGCAGCACGAAGTTTTCAACCTTCAGCGATCGTCACAGTCGGTGACGACCGAGACCACTGTATTTTTGTGATGCCGTTCGGGCATACATCTGATCACCACAGCCGTCTTTGATTGTTTCTAGCCATGCCTGTCAATTCTCTATTCGAGGAATCCAATAGTATGACCATCCTCGACGTCGTCGAGATGCCTTGCAAACGTCAACCAACGCTTTCAAACAATGTGCTTGACCCGCTTGTCCCTAGAACCATTTCTGCGCATAGATCGTATGCTTTTGTTTGGTGGTCTATCACAAGCTAGCCTGTCGAGGCCACGAGTTGGCTAGTTCTTGCTAGTTGATACAACGAGGTGCGATCGGCACCCATGTTATTGATGCAATCGGCATCCTAGTACATGTGTTGTACCATAAACACTAGCATGGCTAGTCCACTCGGAACTCATGGACATAGTGCGTTCGGCACTTGCATCAGTGGTGCATTCGGCACCCACGACAAAAGTGCAACCCACAACTTTTGTCAATCGCGCAATCAGCGTCCATAACAATGGTGCATTCGGCACTCGTGTCGATTTAACCGACGCACTTGTTGGCCGTGCATTCAACGCTCATTGGGATTGTGCATTCGACACACGCGTGAATTGTACAATTGTATCTACCATGTTGGTCATGCTCCAAGTGCAACCGGCACTTGTCAATTTTGGGGCTCGACCCTCGTGCGGGGATTTTCACCCTCGCGTGTGTGTTGAGTGCGATCGGCACTCACATTCTTGTTTTGTCAATATCCACTCACAAATAAAAACACCCAGCATCCTTGGTGTAATCGACACCTATGTGGATACTCAATCGGCATTTATTTTGGTCAAATCTCCGTCGACCATGAGCAGTGCGTTCGACACTAACATCACGGATGCTTTCGGCATCTGTGATCAAAGTGCAACTGACACTTTTCTAGAGGTGTGTTCAACAATGAAAAAATTTCTGCAACTAGCACTTTTGCTATTGCTCGTAGTGCAATCGGCACTTACGTCAATGATGTAATCGATGCCTGTGTAATTGTGCAATTGACACTCGTTTTGTGCAGCTCGCACATTTCGTATTGTTACAGTGAGTAGATGAGTTGTTGAGTGGTCGCAGCACGTTCGGTGCCTATAACTATTTCAATCGAGAATTCGTCTCGATTCACATCACCGTTGTCATGTTCTAACCCGGTGTATACCACAGTGGTCGTTTTGCATAAACAATATTGTTTCGCGCATGAACAACCCGCTTGAGCCATGTCGTGGCTTTTTAGCGGTCACCCATTTTGGGTCGTCTTTCCATGGAGAACCCCAAAGTTTGAGGTTAATCGGAAGAAAAAAAAAAAAGAAACACGCACGATCGGTGCTTGATTTTTCTTGGTGGGGAAACTTCCCATTTTTTGCATTCCAAATGCCAATTCTATCGCATGGAACAACTTGTTCTTTTGAAAAGGACACCCCATGGTCTCTTGGGAAAATGGTCGATTTTCCTTTTTTTTCCATTCATGAGGAAATCGATGTAGAATACTTCATAAGACCAGAAATATTATAGCGCTCAATCGGAGCTTTTTACCACGTCACGATGACAAATCGATGATTGACACGGTCAATCTCGGGCTCGAGGAAATCGTCCTCGCCTCTAGTGCTAGTGGCACCAAGAGATTTTTTTTTTTAAATAATTTATGAAGCTCAGTCTAAGCTTCAAACTGGTTTTTACGGCTTCCAAAACGGACACCAAACGGATGATTTGCCCTCGTCTTTGTGTAGAACCAGCCGGGTTCAAAATGAAAAGTACTTTGGAGAGGAGGGAAGAAGGTATCGGACGAAGTTGAACAAGTGACTTCCCGTCCCACAGGCGACCATACACCAGCTGCGCTACATGCGCACATTCCGATGTTAACTTTGTTTTTATAAGTGTTTTCTTTTGCGTTGTACACTGTCTGCGGGCCCATCCCACCACTGGAGAGGGGAGGAGGGAGGAAACTTCCTCGCTCCTTCCTCCTTGGGCTATCGGCCCCTGTGAGAGAGGGGGGAGGTGGGGGGTCGCCTTCCCGCCTCCCCCTTGGGCTGTTGGCCCGCGTGAGAGGGGGGGGGAGGGGCAGACGTACCCCCTCCTCGCCCTTGGGCTTTCGGCCCACGCGAAGGGGGGGGGGG
>SZWC01009917.1:0-44959 GCA_023375785.1 Penium margaritaceum
GTAGCAGTCGGACTGTCATGAGAAGGGGATGACGAGGTCATCCCCTCCTCCCTTTCACAAGGGATTCTAAAGGAAAGGGTCACCCACTGGCATCATCAATGACATCGCTCATGTCAACAATCCCTTAATGACGTCAGCAGAGAGGCTACTGAAATGAGCATTCATCATTTTTTTCTGGCTGGACATCAACTCTTGCAAGAATTTCATCTCCTTGAGAAATGCTGTTGGTTTCTCGTTCTGACTACTTCGAGGTTTGGGTCCAAACTGAGCAGGGTGCATGGCACCAGTCAATGACAAGGGAAAGGAGTCGGTTGATCCCTCTGGCTCCAGCTTCATATCAAGCTCACAAAGCCCATGCACCTAGGAAATTGACCAGATGCGATAGGCACAGGATGAGATCCAGTGCCTATAGTGAGATGAGATGTAGTGCCTTTAGGAGGAACTATCCGTTACTCTTCAAGACATCTGCACCTTGACGTAGAGGCTATCAGGACTACAGTATACTCCACCTCACGTAAGCAGATCTGCACCCCGTTATCAGGCCACCTCCACAGACTCCTCCAGAAAACAGAAAGTACTTGAGGAGCAGAATTTGGATGATGAGGTAGATATACGGACACACAAGATTTGCACGTATTAGGATCGACTACACTTCAGCTTGCAATGCACACACGCGCGTGCATCAGTGGCACCAGCGCATCGGACCACCATAAGATGGGTGAAAGGCCTGTCCTTTGAAAGACTGCCCATTCCGTGGCTCCCATCCCAGTTCCTGAGGGTGCCCTTCCCATGGAGTGGCCACCGAATGATTTTGAGACATTGCCACCCCAGCACAACAGTGATATCAAGTTTGACTCGTGTGAGGTCCTTGTCCAGGTGTGGGCCGATGCGGAGGGGGCTAATCCTACTACCTGAACCAGTACCAAAACCTTGACTATGCTTGAACCAGACATTCATGAGCGCTCTGTGTGGTCTGCTGTCTATTGTTCCTTAGAAGACGGTTGTTGATTTCCATCCGTTCCTAGGCACACCTAGAACAAATGGCAGGGTTTACCCTCGTTGCGGGTGGGAGTTGGCCGTAGCCATGCTTGCCACAGAGACTTTCATGATGAGGGTTGCCTGCCTCAGATAACTACACTACCTACCCCAGGGAGCATCGGAGCCAGCGGCGACATATTGGCATCAAGAGATGCACATCTACAGCAGGCTTGGCACTCGTGGAGGGTCCCAGCTGAGGATAGTTGACACCATTATGATTTGTGCGCACATGGAGTACACTAGATCATGACCTTCTTCAATCCCCCTTCCCTCATAGAGGTGTCTCAGTCCCTTAAGCTGGTTCCTTAGGCTTAGTAGTAACCAAGCCTTCTTCCACACCAGCAGCACTGAAGATATAGATCCTTGAGACTACACCATTATGGAGCTCTGTTTGCTGTTTTCGCTGCACACTCTGGGAGGTGCTAGTGTGTTGTTACAGCTGGGTTGTCCACAGATGTCATGTCCTAGAGTGTTTATTTCCCGTGACAATGATTCTGGGAGAGCCTAGCCAGCTTGTGCTGATGATAGACCGGCAGTGTTGCCTGGCTTGACGGGTCACAAATTCATGTTGCCCGTCATTGTTCTGACTCCTCTGCTGAGCATCTAGTAAAGGTAGAAATCTCTGTGGCCCGTTGCTCTATGTCAACAGCAGGCCATGAGGTGAATGGCACCTGTATCATTGACAACAGTGCCACCCATCACATGACCTGTGATTGGTGACAATGCTCCGTCCCATTACATTATTTCAGTCTGTTCACGCATGATCTCTACGGTTGATGCCCGTCCTGGGCATGATAGTGGTGTGCTTTCATGGTGTGTCTGGTCCTTTGAACAATTTTTATGTTCTGTCTCGTATCTTCTCTCCTCTCCTTTTGCTCTCTGTCTTTGTTTGTGCGAGGATGGATCTCTCTATTGAGCACTCTGCTAAATCTGTCACAATGACTGTCCTCGACACATGTGTTTTTGTTCTTTGTGTCTCAATTCCTGATGATTGATATCATTTGTCTCGTTGTAATACCTCTACTTCTTTCTCCTCCCACACTTCTATAGATGTGTTTTTCACTGGTGTTTGCTCCGTAGAGCACCAACGCTTGCTTCACTGTCACCTTTTTCATGTGAGCTGGGACACTGTGTCTAATATCATTCAGAATTTTCCAGCCTTCACTCTTGATGTGGCTTCCCTTAAGAAGATGTCCAAGACAACCTTTTGTTTTTGCGCTCAAGGTAAAATGCATTACTGCACTTACCCTAAGTCCATTTCCTGGATACTACGTCTGTTAGATTTGGTTCACTCGCACCTTCTTGGTCATCTCTGTGTGGATTCTCTCTCAGATCAGGGGTGATATGATCTCAACCTAATTGATGAATTTACTTGTATGATATGGGTCTGCAGCCTCCACCACAAGAGTGATGTTGTCCTAGCGATACGCCTATGGCTTGTGATGGCTGAACGCCAATCTCATCACACCCTTCAGACGTTCCACATGGATCATGGTTGCAAGTTCTTAGGCAATATAGTTACCTTCTTTGCTAAGCATAGTGTCATTCACTTGGTCTCTTGTCCCTGCTACACCGCAGTACATATTGCATCAATGTGTTGGGACTGCACCAGAAGGATAAGGTTCATGCCATGTGATCTAAGTACGATCTTCCGGAGTCCTTTGTCTTTGAGGGCTTTGCCTACATGATGTGGGTCAAGAATCGCCTGCCACATGGTTCTCTTCCTGACCATGTCGCACTGTAAAGGCTTTGGTCCTGTACCTCATCTTTTGTCTTACACCTCATCCCTCTGAACCACCTACATTCCACTCGACGTGACACATGGTCTCAGAGCGTTGTGGCACTGGAGGGACAACCAAATCATTACTGCCTAGCGCCAACCTCATACACATCCTTGGTTTATCTACACCATTCAAAAGATTGTAGACTTCACGACAAAAATAGTGAACGGAGCGACAAGCAGTTGTTCCCGTCGAGTACTTCGGCGATGAACGATCAGCAACACACAAACACCTAGACACTCCAGGCAAACCAGAAAGTAGTGACAATATTTGCAGCATGTAGGACAACACCAACGAACCCGATGGCCAACCCAATAACGGACCCCTCGGGCTCAGCAAATCCTTTCCCTTTGTTGCTACCTATCAGGTCGACACTTGGCACAATGGGCGACACCGGCCGACAAGTGTAAATCATCGAAAACCTATACCAGAAATTGTGAGGACTTGAGATCCTCAATATCCATGTGCTCTAACAAATCAACATGACGATGAAGGAGCTTTGGGTTTCCCATGCGCGCAAAACAAGGCTCACGATGAAAAAAATTACAACTCTCGAGTGAACCTTAGATTCAACTGGCACTTCCTGGGCTGTTCAGTCCTAGGGACCACATGTTAGGATATGCCTGATGAGTTTGGAGGTGTCATTCACCGTAGATCAGGCAAGCAAAAACAAAGAGAAAATTGACCTCATGGCCTCACTTTTATGCGGCACGGATGTAAGCTAGTGGTCCGACCATCCAACGGCAGCAGGAACGGTGGAGCCAGGTCAAAGGTGCATGCGACTACTCTCAAATCATCAACCGTAGGCATACTACCTCTCAAGAATGTTAATCCAACGTGGCACGATACTCTCATGCCACAAAAAACATCGAGCAACTTTGCACGCGCTACTCTCACACATTTTAGGAAGCTGAACAAGAGGTCTGATGCATGATAAGCCTCCAATGTCTGCATGAGCACTTTAGCATGGTGAGTACACTCAGTGTTTTCATGAAATCATCACCGACAATGACCCCATCCCCGTTGAACTGTGTTTATACTACAACAATGGCCTCAATCAAGATTTTTGGTGAGCATTCGCCATTATCGGCATCCAGGAAAAACTTCCACAAATGATCACAACAATCAATCGCATCGGCAGTGCCAACTACAATGCTCAGATGCAGGAATCCAACGGCTGGCAACCCCAAAGCCACATTTCTTCTTGTAGTGGAGGAAAGTCACAGTAGACGGAAACCTCAACCTTGATGGAGATTGATGCCGTTGATCAATGCAACAGCTCTGCGTGACTTGCGGGAAGCCAGGCCATATCTCGCGTGACTGTTGGAAACATCAGCAAACCAAAAAGGGAGGGAGTTGCAAGGAAAAACTGAGGAGTGGGGAAACAACAAGGGGTAGGAGGAGACAGCGATGCTCCTGTCCGGTCGAAAGAAATATGTGCCGACCGATCGCCCATCTGAGTGGCTCACATCGCCACAGACGACCGTTCTCCAAATCGCAAAATTTGACCAGGGGTGCGAGAATGGCCAACCAGAGATGCTGCTACAAATGCAACTGAGGGGTTGCAAGAGTAACATAACAGTACCAATATTACTGGATGGAGGGGCTCTTTACAACTTTGTAAGCAGGGATATGGTTCCGAAGCTAGGTTTGTAGACCGGACTGGGGGTGTTTGAAGGAAACATCATTGAAGGCTGACTGTAGATCTGTCGAAATTGCAAACCACTCCGACTACAAATTGAAAATATTCATAGCGTAACGAGCGGCCACAAAGTTATCCTCAGATGAGACTTCCTATACCGGCACAATTTGTAGGTAAATTGGAGCAACGGATCGGTCTAAATCAGCATTGCTGGAATAAAATGACATCTGCCTCTCGTCGAGCAACCTGCAACACAATGGCGGTTATGGGAAGCATCAGAGGTAGAAGTAGCAAAGGAATTTATGGCTGCCACAAAATGCCAATTTGTATCTCTGGAGGTGGCCAAGAGGTACTTGAAGCGTGGGGCTCAAGCATGGCTAGTCCTAGTGGAAGCTAGGGAAGTAGAAGAAAACTCAGGTGCCAAATTGACAACGACATCAGCCTCGACAAACTAGAGGAGTTTGCACCACTCATCGAGTACTTTGAAGGAGTTTGTCGTGACAAACTGCCCAAGAGCTACCTCCATTGCAAAACATATGCCATCAGATAGACCTGAAGTTGGGCAGCATACCGTCGGTGAAGGGGACCTATCAGATGAGCAATCACAAGCTAGCCAAACTGAAGAAGTAGATGGATGAGATGCTCAGTCAGGGGCTAATTAGACCTTCCACATCACCATACATGACACGTATACTTTTTGTGGAAAAGAAAGCCAGAGAGATGCATATTTGCATGGACTACCAAGTGTTGAACAACATCACCATCAAGAACCGGTATCCTCTTTTGCGAGCAGACGAAAGTTTTGACCAACTCCATGGGGTCTGAGTTCTTTTTCTGCTCCAATCCCTACCCGTTCCGACAAAGCCATTAATTGAAATCAACATGGACTTCACGACAGAACTGCATGCCACTCCTGATGGTTACTTTGCTATCCTTGTCGTGGTGGAAAGATCTTCAAATATTTCGTACTTCATCCCCACGACGACCACCTTCACCTAAAAAGGAACAGCACGGCTGTTTTATATTCAGATCGTACGGCTGTACCCCTGTTTTATACCATCATCAGCAGAAGAGATGGCCACTTCACTAGCCGTTTTCTTCGTAAACTGATGACGCGTTTTGACAGACGCATCCAACTATCAAAGGTATTCCATCCTCAAACCAATGGAGAAATGGAGCGGACCAATCAGATGCTAAAACAACTTTTCCGCACATTATGCGAGCTGCACGTCACCCATTGGGCAACTAATTTGTCGACCACAGAACTCGCATACAACTCCACCATTTCTACCACAACCAGTAAAATTCCTTTCAAAGTGGTGTACGGTAAGTTTTTGCCACACCGGCAAGATTACACAGTCAAAGCAGCATCCATGCGGTTGACATTCACCGCAAGGACTACTCAAGTGTCTGGTAGGAAACATGGCAGACCCTTGCAAAGACACAAGTAGCCATGAAGCAAGCGGCCATTGCAGCGATGACGTGTTCAATGCCAACGATTGCGTCCTCTGCAGCTCGGCGAACATCCAATTGTGAAGACATTGTGAAGCACAAAATTTGGTTCTTGGGTCTGTTTGAGATCAAGGAAATGCAAATCCCTTTCATCGCTCAACTTTGCCTACCTGACAGCAAGGCGAATCATCCCGTTCTTTACATCAGCGAACTCAAGTACTACAGGAACCCTAGTGCAAACTTCACCTCTTGTGCAAGGGGGCGGGGATATGAAATACGTGATTGAAGATATCCTCAGACATTGACACTGTGGGAAAACAACCAACTATCTGGGAAATTGGCATGGGTACCACATTGCACACAACATCAATGAGCCCTACCACAACCTCCAAGACAACGGTCATCTGATTGAAGACTACTACCATCGTCATGGACCTACGTCTGCTATGGCATTGAGACGCCGCGGTTGAAATGGAGGGAAGTGTACATCCCTTAAGTTCATGAGTCATTAAACTTTGTGAGTTGGAAAATCATGTCCTAAACCCTAAACCCACCGTGCATGGACCTCAGGACTTTTACGCCCTTTGGCCAAGGGCCTTTTGGCCAACTATCCTGACCTCCGTTGTTCTGTTCTAGAAGTTTGTAACAACTTCAAGCACTCTCTAGGATGGTCAAGAAAAGTGTTGCGAACAATATTGATGTTTTGATGTTGTTAGGTTTTATTCTCAATGTCGCTAGGCTTTTATGAATACGTTCCTCGATATCCTCAAAGCCCTCCAACTTCTCGGCGGAACTTCTCAAAGCCCCACACATAGAGCAACCTTGCATGTGTCGCTCGGATCGAGCGCCAAGGACCCAACATATGTCTCTTTCTCGTTCTCAGCATTGTGTATATGTGCGCCACTCACTCGACACTTGTCATCAAGGTACACTTACTGCTTAATACAAACTAGCCATTTGTCCCAAATCCTCACAAAAATAAATCAACTTCATTCCTGTGAAATACCTGTTGTGATGTGAGTCGTTCCCATCTATTTGTAGAGGTTACTATGACCACTCGACAGGTTTTCTGCAATCGCTAGATTTTTCTTGGTGGAGTGGATCTCGGGCCCGATTTGCATGTTTTACATTGTGTGTCTGTTAATCAGTATCGGACCTGTGTATGTGTGACCAGTCGTAGCTTCTGGCTCGAGATTCTGCATCCGTAGGTTCAGACGGTGTTGCGTTTGGCGTAGAGTTAAGGCCAAAACATTGGTTTTGGGCCGGTTTTAGGACAAAATGACACTGCCGTGTGCGTCACCCGCCGTGCGATGCAGTAGGCATTTATGTTGTGTGCTTTTCAGTTGTCATTTCTCTCTGTATTACTAAGCTATTGGAGCTTATGAGACTTTGTGCGTCTCCCTAATCTAACTTTGGCTACTTCTTGCACCTGCTTGCTTGCTAGTGCTCCAGTTGACTGGACTGTGTCACCATGTCAGCAACAGCAAGGCTAAGAAGATTCCTCGCAGTTTCTCATGGTACCAGAGCAACAAGGCACCCCTCACTGAGCTGCACAGTAGAGACATTGCAGTGGTATCAGCAGTGAGAGTCACAGCTAAAGCCACGGTCGTGGGAGGACCCACCAACCCGCAGTGACCCGCCGTGACGGATTGCAGTAGTGGAGACACCCTTACAACTGCATCACCATACCATCACGAGGCAGCCAAGGGTTTCCTAACCCTTTCCAGCATCAGTTGAGGTATGTGATGTTGAGAAGGGGTCCGTGAAAATTCCCGGAAGCTTCACTCAGGTCGCACCTGCCACCTCTCCCGGAGGTCATAAAGTGTAATTGTCCCATGTGACCACCGTTTTTGGCGTGTAAGGGCCCATTAGAAAGCTCTTCCAAAGCCCTATCTATCACATCCACTCCTGCCTCATTTCATGTCCTATAGGCTTCGGGAAACAAAGCAACACTCTCAGGTCTATGTTTTTTTCTGGATTTTTGGCTGAAATAAAATGGTGATGTTTTTGACTTTTTTTAAGGTTCTTTTGGACGAAAACACCGCCATTACATTTAGTATCCTCTGGTACGTAGTCGCTCCAAATGTTGCTTCATTTGGGGAATCTTCAGTATGGTTCCGCGTAACAACTAAATATTTTTTGGTTCAAACTAGAACTTTGTGCGCTTAGACTAACTAGTTAACTGCTTGCGCAAACGGCAATGACTAATTAGTCAGACTAGTTAGTTGTTGTCTTTTTTGCGCCATAAGTCAACTACAAACTAAATAGTTGAACTTTTCAGTTGACGCCGATGTTTGTCGAGAGTTTTGAACTCGGACACTGAGTTCTCACGTGCACCACGTGTCAGATTTGGCCGTGGCGCAGACCCGCACCGCAGCGGTTTGAAAAACGTGAAGTGTGTGCTCACAGGTGCTACAGCAGCGCAGGTTCTTCAATCCGATTCAAACACTCATACTTTTGAAAGCACTGAACAAGAAGATAGCGGCATCACCACCGTCTAATCCTAAATCCTACAAATTTTATAGATCATTTTAAAACATTGACTAATTAGTCATCTTCTTGCGCGGAACGAGCAGTTTACTTGATTGTTTTGAACTAAAGTGTCGATCCTACGAGCCGCGTGGCCCATGAACTAATTAGTCGATGGGAAAAACGAGGGAAAAGGCTCAAAGACATCGTAAACCTTTCGCAAACCAAAGGGCCATCTCGCGACCTTGACGGCCACTTGCGCCAATGCTCATCACACCTACCGGCCTTGATTCCTACGTGGTGAAATCGACTACAAACTAATTAGTCCATCCAGGAACCCGGACTTCATGCTGGCGTCATTGGAGGTGATGATGTCAACACCATATACCTGGCCAAATTTTGGCTGGATCATCATTTTCTACCATTTTCCAAATCGTCGAGAAATGCCAATGGTTCTTGATTGTGACAACGTTGATGTTCGGACTCATACTGAGCAGCTTCGATGTTTCCGGTCTGTGACAAGGGCAAGGGGCTAGGAGACCCTTCCTCTTCCTCAACTTCAGGCATCATGAGTCCACCATCGCAGTCGCTCGTGATTGCCGAGCTTCATGGGACACATGATGAGATGCGTCGTTAGCAGCAGCGTTAGACTGACACGGTACAGGAGATCACGGAGTTGCTGAGGGGTCGTTGAGGGGCCTCACAGCCAACACCAGTACGACGTGCTGGAGCTGCATCACCTGTTCAGCAGTCTATTCCCTGTATAGAACCATGGCCTTTGCCCCCCTCCTCACGTGTTCACACTTGGGCTGAGGAGGAGATTCAGGATGACAAAAGTGACAACAAGATTCGTATCCTTGAGGAGGTTCAGCTTCAGAAAGCAGCAAGAATGGTTCACGGCCTACTCTACGCCATGCCATGGGAGACTTTTGTTGACTTTTATCCTTTTTTGGTTGAGGTCAGAACGGGGACTGTCGCGAGCCCACATTAGGGGTAGGAGCTGGCCATGACACTGCTCCCTACAGAGATCCATGCCACGAGGGCTGCTCAACTGCATGAGTTCCACTCCCTTTACCAGGTTCCCCACGAATCTTGCAGCAGACTATTAGCGACATGCCATGCATCTTTACATGTGTCTTGAGACTGGTGGCGGGGCACAGCTGTGGGTACTTGACACCATCATGATGGGGGTGCACTTGGTCGATGTGAAACTCTTTACGAGTTTCTCCGTGCAGCCCTCTCTGAGTTGTCGGACACACTGCAGCTGTTTCCTTGGACTCATAGCTAATTTCTTCAGGCAAATTTGCCTCATGAGGCTGTTTTTGCCCATCAGCACAGTCCACTTGTTGCAGTAGTGATTGTGACCCCTCCTACGCATCTGTCCCAGTTCACTATTCCCACCTCTACCACTCCCTCCTCTTCCTCTACCCTGAGCGACCAGAATCGAGGCATTGCAGCAGTCGCACATGGGAACAAGGGGAAAACGAGGTGCGGCAAGGGACAACAACAACAATAGGAGCATCAACTGATGGGCAATGACAGTGGATGTTCTGTCCATTACTGCAACTGTGCAGTCGCTCAATGTTATATAGAGTGTGAGCAGCCCCTTGATCGGCCTTGGATCATGCATGGCCTCCATGCGGCGCATGCGCAGCGGATGTCCTCTAGTGACGCACGGACAAGTCATTCCGTGTCCACGACTTCAGCAGACGTAGCCAATTCACCAGGTAGTAGTGGTGATATGGACCCTTGTGATCGCATAAGAACAAATGTTTATAAGCTGCTAGCACTTCGTACTCAAGAAGGTGTGAGTGTGTTGTAACAGCCGAGTGGTTCCCTAATAGCTTGTCCTACTTTCTGGTTCACGTGATAATGTTTGTGGTGTGGGGGAGCTTAGTCAACCCGTGATGAGGATGGACCTGCCAGTACCGACTAGCTTTACAAGTCACAAGTCCATGTTGTTCGTCGTTGTCTCGATCCTTTGCTTTCCCTCCAATTGAGGCAGAGTGTTCTATGGCATGTTGTTCAATGACGCCTGATCATGAGCCGAGTGGCACGTAGATCATTGACTCTGGTACCATCGATGACATGACTTGTCATCATACTGACTTTGTCATGCTCCGTACCGTTGCGTTTGTTTGGTCCATTTGCGTAGGGTCTATTTACTCATTGCCTATGGAAGGAGTTCGGGTTGTGCATTTCGATGGTCCATCTGGCCCCTTGTACATTTCCGATGTGCTCTTCTTCCTTGTTCTTGAGCTCAACCTACTCTCTGTTTGTGCTTGTACTGTGATGGGTCTCTCTGTTGAGAACTCCACTGACTTTTCCATTGTGACTGCTCTCAACACTCATGCAGTTGTTCTTCATGCCTCAGTTGTCGATGTCCCATATTGTGTGTCTCATATCACTCTGTCTACCTCCTCTCCTTCCACCGCATCTGCACGTGTGTTTGTCACTGGTGTTCTCTCTCCAAAACACCAACGTTTGTTACATCGTTGCCTTTGCCATGTGAGCTAGAACACTGTGTCCAAGCTCATTTGGACTTAGCTAGCCCTTGGTCTTGATGCGGCTTCTTTCAAGAAGCTACCAAAGACTGACCATCTCTTCTACGCTCATGGTAAGATGCATCGCTGCATTTATCCCGACTCCACTTCGCGGGCACTACGACCGCTTGAGTTGGTCCACTCGGACCTTCTCGGTCCCCTCCCTGTCGATTCCCCCTCAGATTGGGGACGATGTGTCCTCACCCTGACTTATGAATTTACCCGGATGAGGTGGGTCCACAGCCTCTGCCACAAGGGCAATTCTACTCTGGCACTTCACCTGTGGCTGGCAATGGCTGAGCGCTAGTCTCGTCTGACCCTCCATACATTCTGCTCAGAGTGTGGTGGTGAGTTCTTAGGCAAGATGGACACCTTCTTTGCAAAGCGCAATATTTTTCACCAGCTTTCTGCCCTTGTTGTACCATAGCAAAATGGGGTGTTAGAGTACCACAACCGCACCATGGAGGATGCGGTGTGCTCCATGTGGTCTGAGCGTATTCTTTCACAACCCTTTGCCTTTGAGGGGTTTTCCGACGTGAGGTGGGTGTGGAACCGCCTAACGCACGGTCCTCTTCCAAACCATGTCACGCCGTACGAGTTATGGTTTGGCCATCGTGCCCACCTCTGTCTTGCTTGTGTTTGGGGTTCCTTAGCCTACGTCTGATGTACCAAGGACCGACAAGGGTTCAAGGTCTCGGGGTTGCATGTGTGCCTTCCTTTGCATTTCCCTGCAGTCAAAGACCTGGCACTTTTGGGACCCCACTCGTAATCACAATGTCAAGTCTCGAGGTGCTCTCTTCTTTTAGGCTCTCATCTACCGCGACCTATCTAGCATTCCATTGCTGGCCACCACCCACATTCCTACCTATGTGGCTTCCCGGCATATGTAGGTGTTTAGACCTTTCGATGGGTACGTCTAGGCCTTCTCACATGTGGTCCAGTATCTGATTTATGACAATCTGGCCATTACGGCTGTTGGCCCAATGGCCTTGTCGGCTCCCTCTGGCACACCTGATCCCGTTCTAGTCTCAGTCCCCTCTGGCACACCTGACCTTGTGCCAGTCGCAGTCCCTTCTGGCACACCTGCTCTCATGTCAATGGCATTCCCTTCTAGCACACCCACTTCAGTGCCTATGCCAGTTTGCTCTGGCACACCTCATCTTGTGCCTGTGGTAGTCTCCTCAGTGACATTTGGTCGTTTGTCTACACTTGATTCCTTGACTCGGGAGCAAGCACCTGTCCATAATCATCCGATATCCTCTCCCTTTCCTAACGAGCCTACATTCCTTGTGGTTGTGGAACAACCAGAAGTGAGCACCTCAGCTTCGGGCCACTCTTGTGACCTTGGTGGTCGTCTTTGATTGCTGGCCTCCAAGGCTTAACAGACAGTCGTTTTGGCACCTAGACGCTCCAAGTGCAGTGTTCAAAGTTGTGATCCTTGCACAAAGGCCCTTGGTCTTAGTGTCCATGAGGACTATCCAAAGGTGCACACAGCGTGCCTTTTCGCTCATGAGTTGGTCTCCTGAGAATTCTCGGTTGCTTGTGATACTACAAGCGACCTTTTCATGATGAGACCAAGTTTGGAGGCATGTGTCCTAGCCAGTCGGAGCTCTCCCTTGACGATGCCTTATCCAAGCACATTGAAGGAGGAACTCTCGGCTAAGAATGTACAATTGTTGCATGCTACTTGTGACGATGAGCTGAGAGCCATCCGTGAGCACAATGTCTATGAGCTTGTTGACATCCCGCTTGGGCAGAAGACTGTACAGGCTAAGTGGGTCTTTTGCAAGAAGGTGAAGCCTATGGCACACTAGACAACTACAAGGCTCGCTTGACGGCCAAGGGGTTCTCACCTTGGCACCGGTTGGTCGCATGACTGCCGCTCCCTCTTTGTTTGGGTTTGCTCACCACGATTGGGAGCTGCACTAGATGGATGTGAAAAACGGACTCCTCCATGGCACCTTAGAGGAGAATATCTACATGGTCCAACTGCCTAGATTCGAGGTCGGTGACAAGGTATGGCGCTTGCACAAGGCCTCGTACAGTTAAAATACACGTGAAAAAACTTGGAGATCACTGGAACAATGACACATGCCGGATACGTGCAGAGTGACACATGCACATCCCTATTTCTAAAAAGACAGCTGAGAGCATCACTGCCATCTTGGTCTATGTGGATGACTTCCTGATTACATCTCCTTCTATGGAGGCCGTGAAAGAGGCTGCCTACATGATGAAGTACCTTGGTCCTATTGCTATGTTTCTTGGGATGGAGATTGTACCTGATCATCAACAACGCACACTCTTACTACATCAAACACGTTACACTCGTGTTGTGGGGGAGCAGTTTGTTGACCTCCTTGGTGCATTTCCCATAACCTCCAACCCCATCACACCATAAACACAAGATGCTCTAGAGGTAGATGATCCAGCACAGCTTGTGGAGACAGTGGACGTGAACCTGTACTTGTGTCCGATTGGCTTCTTGATGTACTTGGCCACTACCAATATACTTCCTGATATTGCCTTTGCCATCAACCTCCTTGCATAGTTTTCACAGTGTCCTCATGCGAGAGCCATTCACGTGGCTGTGCAAGTGGTGTGGTACATGGTCTCCACACCGTACATTGGACTCTGCTTTCAATGGCACCATTCAATGGTGGTCGCCGGCTACACAAACAGTGACTGGTCGTGGAGCCCTGATGGACGCAGTCGTACAGGCTATGTGTTCCTGTTTGGTGGAACTATTGTGTTGTGGTGCAACGGCAAGCAGAGATGTATCGCATGTAGCTCATCAGAGGCCAAGTATCTTGTTTTGGGGGCTGGGGCTACTTAGGCTGTGTGGTTGTAGCATCTGTTTTGTGAGTTGTGCCAGTCTATGCCTTGCATCATTCTCCATTGTGAAAACCGTAGTGCTTTTGCAATTGGAGAGAACTTTGGTGTGTTTCATACACACACAAAGCACATTGTTGTTGAGCATCACTTTGTGCGTGATCTTGTGAAGCGATAGGTGATCTCCGTCATGTGGGTCGACACGGACATGCTACGCGCCGACTTCCTCACCAAGTACCAGCGGGCAAAATTTTCATGGTAGTCATTCGCTTTGTCGGGCTTCACCCCTTCCCTCAGAGTGGCTGAGAGTGGGGTGTGTGAGTATGGATTGTTGAGCATCTTGTTATGCACTTGTGCCAGTTTTGTACGTGTATGGACATGTGTACCATAGGGTCATGGGGGAATGTTCTGGTGTGAGTCGTTCCCGTTTGTTTGGACAGGTTACTATGACCACTCGGCCGTGTCCATGCTCATGCGGATTCTTGATGTGGACCCATCTGGCGTCGGAGGATAGACGAGTGGAGGCTCGACCCACTCGCAGTTGCCAGACAACTGCCCTGACGTCTCGAATGCTTCCTGTGGTGCTCTGTAGTTTTTTTGCAATCGCTAGACTTTTCTCGGTGGACTGAGTTGTAACTGGAGAGCCAATTTGGCCCTCCACGCCCTCGTGACGAGCGAGGGCTGGCTGGCGGCCAGCCCTTGCCAGCGATAGCTGGCCGGTGGCCAGCCACGTGCTGGCCACCGGCCAGCTAGCAGCCAGCCGGCTTGGTGGCCGGTCGCCGGTTAGGTGACCGGCTGGCCACTCGCCGGCCAGCCCCAGCTGCCAATCAAGCTGGGGGCTTAATCGGCGGCCAAGGGGCCACCAAGCCTCACGAGCAAGGCTGGTGGCCCTTGCACCCTCGCCCTCACCCTCCCCTCCTTGCCCGTTGAGGCAAGACGGACACGGGGAGGTGGTGAGCAAGAGATAGGACGAGCGACCTCCACAAAGCTGGGCGTGAAGTCGTCCGGTGTGCATGGCACGCGACAATTTTACGCCGTCGCGTAAAAACATCAAAGTCACAAATTTGCGCAAATTCAACCGATTTCTTGGTATAACTTGTGCCAACACAAGAGTTTGAGGTATACACCCCTTGTTTGGGTCCTGGAACAATGAGGTGAGGTTTAAAACAAAAATGGACCTCCTTAGACTCAAAGTATTGGAGTCCCCTTGCTCAGGGTTGTTGATGATGGTTACTCTGCAGTACTGCGAGGGGAGGAACTGAGATCGCCATTCTGCAAATTCTGTAAGTGTAAGACCTACAGACTCAGCCGTTACAGTGGCTTTTAGACCAGGACGACCCTCGCGACCAAGTGTGCGATGATTCCGGTGGCTACAAGAGACAAAGAATGCCGCAAGTAGCTACAATAGCAACAAAAACGCTAGATAGGGGTATGGGCTTAAAAACTTAACCATTTTGTGTCTCGTAAACTGTGTTGGAAAGCTCTTGAGGAGCTCTACTTCTTTCTGCCAGCTCCTCTAAGCTTCTCCCACTTGCCAGGAGGCTGGGTGGATTTTTCTTGGACAGGGCAGGGAGGGTCTACTCTCAAACCACCAACACTCCCTCTTCTCAAGGTTCCCTCTCCTCCTCTTTAACCAAAAACTAGGATAGTGACCTTTCCCAACACCAGGGACACTGACCGCCTGAGAGAAAAGGGAAACTATAGGAAGGCGGCACTTTGGGAATTTTTGGATGCAACCCCATTGCCGTGGAGCACAAGGAGGGCACCTTCAAGGAGGGCGCAGTGCAACGGTGCGCCAAGAGAACACAAGAAGAGGCCAAAGAAGACCAGAAGACAAGAAGACGAAGAAGAAGCCAGGAATAGTGATGAGGCAGTGTGTGGGGATGCAAACTCTTAGATAGAGTTGAACCTCCTTCTCCCTCACCTCTTTGAGCGATGCTCAAATTCTTGTAGTTTCTTGATCTTGTCCTTGCTTGGTTTTTCTAGGATTTTGAGCTTGCCTAGTGCCGTGAGTCATGGCTTAGGATTTTGCCTGGAATCCACGTGATTGTGCTGACCTTGGGGGCGCAAAAGAATAACATCTTTTTACCACGTGATTGTGCAGACCGTTGCGGCCTAGAAAGACAGACTTATACTTTGTAACTTCCTTTGCAACTGTGAAAGCAAGGTGACTTTGGGAGGCGACACTTGCTTGAGGTCGTAAGGTGACTTTCACAACTGTCTTTGCTTGCTAGTTGCACGGATGATGGAATGGCAAGTTCCGGACCGTCCAAGACCAACGAGGGCAAGGTGGTGATAGTCTCTCCACACGCCCTCGACAGAGTCCAAGTCTTGGGAGCCACAGCCGCAAGCACGGTTGCCAAAGGCAACCCGCGCCAACCTTGGCGACACCGAGAAGCATGCGGAATCCAGAAAAGTGCTTGACAAGCATGTCAGCGTGCACGTTGGCGACTCCCACTTGACGGATGTTGCACTTGAGGAGGACCACCCAAGCGTGGACCTCAACGAAGAGCATGACACTGATGACGGCAAGGGTGACAAGGATTGCGATCATCATAATCATTGTGTGGCTACCTTGATTCGGTCGCTCAAGAAGTGCAAGACGCTTGCCGGATCGCCTGAAGCTGTCGATAGTAGTGAGGCCGCCAACAGAAGTAAAGGCACCAAAAGCAGCCACATGGGAAGTTCCCACGAACATGAGCCAGACGACATCGCCGTGAAAGCAATTCACAACGATTGTCAAAGACTTGCTGAGTTAGCTGCCAAGGCGGCGGGCCAACTCAAGATCACCAACGACGGTGGAGACACAGCACCACCCAAGGTTGCGATGGACCCCCCTTCCTACGATGTGGCCACAATGGGGTAGAACAGCGCCCACTTGAGAATCATCACTGACGACAGGCTCCTCCAGAAGGTGAGACTCCTCGGAGGTTTGTACGCGAATTGTACCCTCCTATAGCAATTAAAGGTGCACGGCCAATGTGAGGCCCTGGAGGCTATCGCTGACACTCTTATGATATCAGAGCTAAAGTTTGTGTTTTCCAACCTACTGGCTCACGTTGGGCAGAGCTTCATGGACCTCGTCCATGATTGCCAGCTATAGCGCCTAGCCGCTCATGAGGCAAGCCGCCGATGCAACAACCTTGCCAAGGTGTTGCAGAGTGTGATCCAGGTGCGGATGCAGTAGCGATATGAGCGGGCCAGAGGTGTTGATGCCACCGTCACTGACAGTAACAACTTGCCTACCTCAACGACTTTGAGGCTCGTCATGAACACGTCCTTCCTCCACAGAGTGGAGATCTTCCAGAAGCATGAAGATGACCGAAAGGCTAAATCGCATGGATCACAGCATGCGTGTCCACAAGGCATCACTTGGTCAGTGGGCCGACCTTGCCACGACGCGACTTGAGGACAAGCTCTTCAAGTACATGGTCAAGGAGTGGGGCGCAAAGCAACCACGCCTTCAGTGGGAGCCCATGACGTGAAAGGCCTTCTACGCAATCATGCGTAAGAAGTGCACCCAGCGTGAGGAGGCTTAGCACGCCTTCAACAAGATCATGGACTTCAGGCAGCTAGGAAGCTCACTCAAAGCCTACTTGAGCGAGTTCACGGCACTTGTGGAGGAAGCGGGAAGCTTCACCAAGGGCGATGGGACCTAGACATTCAAGTACCCGAGGTGCTTGATGCTTGCGTGATAGTTTGGCTAGCAAGAAGCTGAAGGAAAAGACAACCACGATGGCAATTTTCCAAGCTTGGACAAGCTGGAGGGTGTTGTGAGAATACATGAGCGAAGTATATTCGGCGAACCCGAAGCACTACTCCGATGCATGGCCAAACGCGCGTGCACACCAAGGCTGAGACATGCGCATGGACTAGTGGGTTAGCTGAACTGCAAGGCAAGGCCAAGGACAAGCAGCCCACAAACCCTCCAACCAAGAATGCTTGTGGGTACAAGGTCCCTAACAACAAGCGCAGCCATGACAATGATGAGCTCGAGACGCTGCGTGAGCATCGCAATGCATCCTTTCACGATGGGCTCTGTGACACTTGCATGCAGCCAGGCCACTTTAGGCCTAGTGCCGTGCGTCTGTTGGTGGTAGGCAAGAGGCCGTAGCGTTGGCCACAGGTACGGCACCTTGTGGAGATGCTACAGTAGGAGGCCGCGGACAGGGCCGTGGAGAGGGCCGCAGTTGCAACAATGGGCCCTGCTATGGTAACGGAAAAGGCCATGGGGCGGGTTTTCCCCACCCCTGAGTGACGTTAAGGGAGACCACTCAGGGGCAAAGCTGGATTACAGATGTGGGTTCATGTTCTCAGATGAGGACGTTAAACAATCTGAGTTTCCGACGAGTTCAAATTTCTCTGTTGTTTTCTCTCCTCTTTTTTAGCCTCATTCTACACTTTCTTACCGACGTTGCCCACTAAACCTTGTATCTCCAGACAAGATGTATCATCGTACATTCTTAGTGGTAGCAACAATGACCACTGTGGAAGAGTTGTGTGATGCAGTGATTGAAGCAAACACCCTCAAAGGAATGAGGTCAATAACGTTCGTTATACCTATAGTCAACAACTTCCACCTAGTCAAATTAAAATACTTCAAGGTGCTAGACGAATTCCTACATGCCCACAAGATGTGGACTAGAGTGGGTCAATCATAGGATCTGCGGTGTTCGCTCTATAGACTCCATGTTTCTCACAAACTTGGCTTGCAGTCGTCGAGCCTGATAACTCGGAAGAGTGGAGGTAACATGACGATGCAGTTCAAAGGACGTCTAGCAAGTGCTTTCGTGAACGTAGTGGCTGCTACTAGAGGAGATGCCTCATTTGTTAACCTTGGCTTTACACAAAAGGTGGGTCTCAAGTATGATCCATCAAATGGCGCTGTTGTCGTCGGTGAAAACTGTAAGATACCCATGATCAGTACGTGTAAAGTAAAATTATGCATTCAATGTCACACACAGATTGTTACGTTGAAGGTACTAGACCTTCTTGACCCGTTCAACGTGGTGTTAGGCGATCCCTGGCTTTGTGACAACAATGCTCTGATGTGCTTTGAATAAAAACGCTTGATCCTTCGAAAGGGACAATTTCTCTCTATGTTGATTCCAAGTACGGGATTGTCTCTGACAGCTAAAAGTACATGCTAGCTTGCCTGTGATGCAGGTCAAGAGAAGAATTTGACAAGGGTGTCGGTGTTTCTTGGCTCAGCTACATAAAGTGAAGGATGACATAAAGGAAGACATGCCACAATAGATCATATCTCTATTTGCAGAGTTCTTGGATACATTCCAAGACCCACGTGGTGGGCTTCCACCAAAATGACACATGGACCATACGATTCTGGTGTAACCGGAGGCGTCTCCTCCATTAAGACCCATGTACTGCCTTAGTCTGGCACAGAGGCAAGAGGCAAAACGCCAAATCAAATGATTCCTTGAAAAAGGGTGGATCAAGCCAAGTAGCTCACGATATGGTGCCCTGATCCTTTTTCTAAACAAAAAGGACAGTGATTTATGCATGTGCATGGACTTCCAGCCGCTGAACCAGTTGACGGTAAAAATTTGATTCCCCTTACCGCTGATTGAGGACCTGATTGACCAACTCCAAGGGTCAAAAGTATTTAACTCCTTGGATTTGTCTCAAAATCACCATCAAGTTCACATCAAGGAAGATGATGTACCCAAAACAGTGTTTTGAATGTACTTGGGACACGGTCAGTTCCGAGTTTTATGTTTTGGGCTAACAAATGCCCTGACAACCTTCATAGTAGAAATGAACCGAACTTTTGTCAAGCAACTTAGCCAGATTGTCTTGGTTTAACTGGACGGCATCTTGATTTTCTCCAAATCTAAGGAAGAGCACTTTGAATATCTTTGTGAATTCCTCGTGATCCTTTAAGAACATAAACTTTATGCAAAAGTAGGTAGGTGTAAGTTTGCACAAGAAGAGCTTGAATACCTTGGAGACATAATCGGAAAGGACAGCATCCGTGTCGGCCCAGGAAATGTCCAAGCTGTGGTGGACTAGCCACACCTAGAAAACATTGGACAGATTTGGTCTTTCCTCGACCTTGCAAAATACTTCCAATCATTTATGCAAGGATATCGACCCTGGTAGCGCCTCTAACCAGGCTCACACAAAATGATGTGCATTGGGATTGGATATCTGACTACAAGAATGCCTTCCTCAAAGTCAACGAGCTTCTACTCATAGCACCGGCCTTAGCCCTTCAAGACCCATCGCAACCATGAGAGGTACGATATGATGCATCGGCAGTAGGACTTGGAGCCGTCCTCATGCAGAACAGTCATTCAATTGCGTATGAGAGCCGGCAGCTCATCCCCGTAGAGACGCGGTATACGATTGGGGATCAAGAGCTACTTGTGGTAGGACACGCTTTCGAGATGTAGCCTTGCTATTTTGAGGGTGCTCAAGGGGGTACGACAGTTGTGACTAACCATAACCCATTGGTTTTTTTCCAAACGCAACCGAAGCTGTCAAGACGATAGGCGCAATGGAGCACGTACCTGAGATGTCTTGTTCCCATGGGAATATCGGCCAGGACGCATCAACATGGCCGATCCACTAAGCCGACAGCCTCTGGAATTTAAAGTAACCACCAAGGTCAGTGGTTGTTTCATGGAAATTGCGACAACAATAGTACAAACACCAGATCCCCCTATACCTCTACGATAACCACCTCAAGAGATTATCCACTACAACGGCTTTGTAAATGGGATCCGGATGGGATACTTTGTAGATTCTTGGTTTCAAAACTCCCAAAATCTAGACAAAAACGGATTGGTGGAGGCCGCACAAATCTTCTGGCATGGAGAACATTGTCCCAAACGCATGAGACCTTCAAGCGAAGATTATCTCCCAGTTCCACGACCCGTCGATCGTAGGTCATGTGGGACCTTAGAAAACCAGACAGGCACTCTTGGATAACAATTGATGGTCAGGGTGGAGTGTCAATGTCCATGAGTATTGTATGACGTGCAACCCATGCCTTTGGAACAAGGCTGGTAACAAAAATTCTCCTAGAATCCTCCAACAGCTTTCCACCCTTGGGACTCCATGGGAGTGTGTCATCATGGACTTTATTGTTGGTCTTTCGGACAAGGCCCGTGGCCACGATGCAATATTAGTGGTTGTGGATATTCTGACAAAGATGACACAATTCATTCTTACAGCCACCAATTTGAACGTAGAGGAGACCACATGTCTTTTTGTGGAGGGTGTCGTGAAGCACCACGGCTTGCCATTGCGCATTATCTTCAATTTGCAAGTAAGTTCTGCCAAATTCCGACATCGTTTCACCCTCAACATGACGAAAAAACAGAGCGCATGAATTGCGCTCTCGAGCAGATGCTCCGTATGTATATGGACCCTGCCATGAGTGACTGGGATGAATTCCTTGCTCTCACAGAGTTTGCGGTGAACAACTCGATGAACGATTCTACACGGTTCACACCGTTTGTGTTGAATTATGGTCAAAATCCAGTGGTGCCCTCTTCATTACTAAAGAATGGGAGTACAGGAGAACAGGGCTTAAACCTTTGCCAAGCGCATAGACTCCGTCTTACAGGAGGCATAGGGGCACCTTCAAGCTACTCGCCAGCGATAAAAGGCACATGTCGAGAAAAGTCGCCGTGAGGTTCATTTGACATCGGCGACAAAGTACTGATTGGCACTAAGAACCCTCGGCTAAAGTCCCTAGGAGCTCAAAAATGTCTACCGGAGTGGATTGGGCCGTTTCCCATTGTGGCACGTACCGGACTAGTGGTATGCCAATTGCTGCTTGCGCTGAGTATGAAGATACATGACGTAATTCATGTGAGCATACTTGCTCCATACACGGCACACGGAACCGTTCAGCCACTGGCAACAGTCCAACCTGCCAACGGCCAATACAAGCTTCTTTGCTAACTCTAACACTAAGAGCGTACACTCTGGTCACGCGTTGTGAAGGAATACCTCATTTGTTGGGCCGGTTGTGGACCTAAACATAACTCATGGGAGTCCAAATCTTGTTTGCCCATAGGAGTGGTCAACGAGTACTAGAGCAAGTTGGCAGCTCGCACAGATCGACGGGTCGTGGAACTGGGAGATAATCTTTGCATAGATCGACGTGTGGCAAGGAGCACCACCTAGACGCAGAAAAGTGAAAGACATTCTCGTTAGGCATAACTCATGGACAGCGACCATAGGAGGTTGGGGACGCCCAACATGTTTGTCACGCAGACGCTCGAGCCTAAAAGGGGGAGGTCGCCAGCCGTGCTGACCGACAAGTTGCACCTTAGGTCCAAGTGCCATGCATGTGTTCATGTCTTTGCTGGTGATTGGAAATAATTAAGTTTTCTTTCACAATGTTGATGCTCCACTACTCGACACTCCTACTTGCTATTCATGAACCAGGACGGTTCATAAGAATTGGGAGGGAATGAAGCTGGAGGGTTAGTTTGGCCCTCACCGCCCTTGTGATGAGCGAGGGCTGGCTGGTGGCCAGCCATGCGCTGGCCACCAGCCAGCTGGCAGCCTGCCGCCTGGGTGGCCGGCCGCCGGTCACCTGACCGGCCGGCCACCCGTCGGCCAGCCCCACCCAGCGATCGAGCTGGGGGCTCGATCGGGGACCAAAGGGCCACCTGGCCTTGCACCCTTGCCCTCACCCTCCCCTCCTTGCCGGTTAAGTCGAGATAGACAAGGGGACGGGGTGAGTGAGAGAAAGGACGAGCGATCAGCATAAAGCTGGACGTGAAATAGTCCAGCGTGCCTCGCACGCGACGATTTTGCGCCATTGCATTAAAAAAACATCAAATTCCCGAATTAGCACAAAATCAATGTTTTCTTGGGGAAAATGGTGTGAAATCACGAGTTCAAGGTATACACCAAAAGGAACTAGCTAGTGTGCAGGTTGGGGCAGTGGTGTTTTTGATTCAGTGTGCAAGAACCCATGCTCGTTGCTTAGTCTGTCCCCTTCGTCTGCTGCACTAGAGTCTACTTCTGAGAGCTCTAGCTTGTTAATTAGAAGTACCCGCACCAGAATTAGCACCAGAAAGTAGCTGGAATGAAGCAATGACTGATGAGCAATGAAGAATAAGCAACCAACTCAGACCCCTCTCAGTTCTGGCCTCACCTCAGTTCTGTGAGGCTTGTTTCTCAGACCATCCAACCAAGAAATTCCTAGCATTATCTTGTTGGGAAAATTCTCCTGCATGAGCCTTGCAAGACACTAGACAGGCCAAAACCCGGGCGTTGTCCTTTTTTGCCTAAAACCTGGACCATACCAAAATAGCCACGCTGCAAACACAGTTGTGCAGTAATGAAAATAGCTACGAGGAGTTACGAAAGTCCGAACGCAGACGTCAACTACACTGTTTAAAAGAGCCAACTATGACTACTGATGATGTGACAGCTAAGGGTAGCTGATGATGGAGCTGGTTGTGCAAGCGTACAGTAACATAAGCACAAGGAGAAGGAGAACCACAAGATTAGCTTCATGACAACACGTCCACTCCACCGAGCAGCGCCCCGTCAGCTTCAGCGTCCATCCAGTCAGTTGTCTGCACGAGCATGTACACGAGCCGAGAGGTCACAGTATGAGTTAGTAAGGCAGTGCATAGATAAAACAACAATACTCCCCCATGATCCAAAGGCGTCATCGTACACGAGAATGAACAAGCGATGCTCTCCCATGCTCCCCGAACCAACACTCAGTGCAAGAATAAGAGGAGATGGATCACATGTGCAATGAGGATGAGCGAAAAGAACCCATGCGGGCGGAAGATTCACACCCCACACATTCAGGGTAGCAATCTGACCATACTCACAACCTTCTTGAACGAGTTGCGCTTTAGCGCCTTGGTGAGGAAGTCAGCAAACTACTTCACAGTCTCAAACCACACGATGTGAATACTACCCTCATGTAACAAGAAAGGCACGTAGTGATACTCAACATTGATGTGCTTCGTGCGTGCATGGTGGACACCATCATTGTCGGCAATTGCAGTGGCACTCTCCTTGTCACAAGGTGATGGACGACACAGGCTGACCCGACTCACCCAACAAACGATGCAGCCACACACACTTACATGCACCAGTGTCCAAAGCCACGTACTTTGCCTCTACTGTACTGCATGCGACACACCCTTACTTCTTGTTATGCCATGAGATTGCAATATCCTCAATGAGAAAGATCCAACCAGTGCTGCTCTTCCCATATGGGCTCAATGCCCAACCGCTATCAGTGTAGCCTACGGCTACCATGGACAGTTGTCGATGGAATGTGAGGCCTCAACGTGGGGTGGAGACCACATACCGTAACTCACGGACGGCTGCATCAAGGTGCAGCTTGTGTGGGAACTGTGAGAACTGGATGAGACCATTCAGAGCAAAGGCAATGGAGGCCCGTGTGGTGGTGGCGAGAAACATGGGTGACCCGTTGACACCGAGGAATGACGTGATGTCCACCGCTGCTCCCAAAGTTCTCGCGTTAGTAGCCTTCAGCTTTGCCTGTCCGTTTGGGGTTATAGGGGTGAAGGCACTGGAGACACTGGTCAGGATACCGGCAAAGCGGTGAGTGAGAGTGTGAACGTATGCTGCCTCATATATTTGCATGATGTCGTGCGCGAGATCGCGCTCAATCTCCATGCCAAAAAACACCTACATCGGCCCGAGATCCTTCATCTTGTAGGTCGCCTTTAGCAACTCCTTCACCTGCTCGACAGCGGCAACGTCGGGAGACGCAATGAGTAGGTCATCTATGTAAACGAGTATCGCAGCAAAGGGAGTCCCATGAGGAGTGATGAAGAGTGCCTGGTCTGCAATGTTGGGGAGAAATCCGCTCTTCACAAGGGTACGACTGATCTTGATGTTCTAGCACCAAGGAGACTACTTGAGGCTATAGAGGGCATTCCGCTATCGCCAGACTCGGCCCGTCCCATCATCAAAGCTAGGGGAGTAGGTCATGTAGAGCTCCTCACCATCGAGAGCACCGTGAAGAAAGGCGTTGCTCACTTCCATCTGGTGGAGCTCCCAACCATGTTGTGAGGCTAGGATAAAGAGTGCCCGGCTCATGGTGAAACGGCCAACCGGGACAATGACCTGGTTGTAGTGAACTCCAACAACCTGCGAGAAGCCCTTGGCACTGAACCAGGTCTTCTACTTGTCTAAGGTGTCATCTCGCTTCCGGTTTTGGAAAAACACCCACTTTGCCCCTATCCCTTGGAGGTCAGGGAGGAGTTCCACGAGCTCATACACTACGTGCTTTTTCATCGCACCGATCTCCTCTTGACATGCAGCCTCCCATTACTCTACGTCGGGAGTAGCACAAGCCTCACATAGGCTTTGTGGGTCGGGTGTCGGTGGGGAAGGCCGTGCCGTCAGCACACGGGAAGCGCAAATTCCTACAAGAGCCCGGGCCAGGGTGGCGGAGATCGCATGGTGATGCTTCTGGGAGATGAGAGTAAATTGAAGCGCCGAGCCTGGGTGAGTGTCCTGAGGAATGAGGCAAATGGCCGTGAGGCCAAGGACCTTAATGTCGGGCTCACCGCTCTCAACAATGTGAGGGGAGGAAGGTGTGTCCACGAGTGTGCTGGAGGCAGGCCGGGGAGCCTTGGTGCGAGGACCCCGGGGGCGACGCTGGCTTACGAGGCCGTAGAATACCACCAGGAGTGCAGGTGTAGACCTGCTGCGCCGGGGTGCCAGAGACAAAAGAGAGAGCCTGGCGAGGACGAGGTAGCAAGGCAGGCGTAGGCGCCAGGTCCAATGTTGGAAAACGACTAGACTTGGGCAGATCCACGGGGTTGGGTGCATCGGAGGCCGGAAGGGGGTCAAGCAAGAGGTCAGGCTGGGCTGAGGACTCAATGGAGGATTTTGTCTTTGACTGTTGTGTGGCATCGCATCCAAGGGAACTGGGCGGTGAGGTGGATGGCGAGGGAGGAGCATCCGGGCCACCTGCTGTTACGGGTGTGGATGCAGGTGGGACCACCTGTGCATCTAGAGCCGGAGCGACTGCGCGACAAGTATCTCCTCCACGAGATGACAGCAACAAAAGCAGAGGGGAGGTAGACCGCACACGAGGGAGGTCTTAAGGGAAGAGGTCCTCAAAGAATAGGCATCCCATGACTCAACAACGCAATGTTGGACCGGGTCACAGAAGTGCCAGGTCTTGGACTGACGCAAGAAACCGACGAAGGTACAGAGACAGCTGGGAGGGGCAAGCTTGCTATCGCGCTGGTCCTCGGCAAGCCAAATGCTAGCGACGCACCTCTAGACATGAGCAGGCCAAACATCGGCATGCTGACCGTACCACAATGTGTACGACGTGGCTTGGTGGGGAAGGGAACCACATGGAACGCGGTTCCATGCCCAAGTCATGTAGGACATGGCCTCAAAGAAGAAGCCCTCGGACAAACCGGACTCAACACGCATGGTGCAAGCATCATCGGCCATGGTGCGGTACCAGCGCTGGAGACATCGTTCTACTGCGGTGTCCCACCAGTGGATGTCTCATGATAGATCCCATGACTGACGAGATATACAGTAACGTCCCCGATGTACTCACCGCCACGGTCAGACCAAAAACGGCAGAGGGTGTGACTACGCTCGTGCTCAACCGCAAGGTGCCAGGCACGTATGGCGGAGGCCACGTCACTTTTTTGGTGGAGGCAGATGACCCAACGATAGCGGGAGTAGTCATCCGTGAGGGTCAGTACATACTGGCCACCCTCAACCACACGCAACCAAGAGAGGACCCACGAGGTCCGAGTGGACAAGCTCCAGCGAATGACTAGCCTGAGAAGAGGACGCAGGGTAGGATGCCGGATGCATCTTGCCTTTGGCGCACTCAATACACTTGGTGCGACAAGGCCACTATAAAGTGGAGGGATAAAGTCAGAGCGCGGGCTAGGTGCGGAGCATGCTATCGACAGCATCAGAGTATACATGGAAAAGGAGTCAGGGAAGGAGGTAGGGGTGTTAGGGGGGAAGAGCACTGGTGACAAACACATGTGCATTGTCGGACGAGGGAGGGAACACAGATGAAGGAAGTCGAGTGACTTGCAAGAGGTTTTCACAACACACAGCACGAAACATGACCTGACCGGACAGGCGAAGGACGATAGTGTCAATGCCATAGGAGTGACTGATGTCCATGCTCATGAGGTCAAGAGCCATGAAAGACAGGAGGTTTAGTTCCAAAACCGGCACATACACCACGTCAGTCAAGAAGACGTCACCAGACGGACCGCAAAACCAAACCATGCCAACACCACAGACCGGCAAGATTTGCCCGGACCCCGTCCGGACATCATGAACATTCCTAACGGGACCAAGCATACTGGACGCCTTCCAACAGGATGTCATGTGATGCGTGGCCCCGGAATCGATGATCCAAGTGCCATCGGGATCGCGGACCGAGGCCGTGACATTACAATGGGCGACGAAACAGGGCGCGAGAAGGGAGATATAGGTCACAAGCTGAACAGATGGGACAGAGGTGAAACGATCATGCCAGTCATCTCACCAGGCAACAAATCCAAAGCCGGCCCCAAAGGGCACCAGGTGGCTTCCCCAAGGTCTCCTTGGAGGTTGGTCTCTGTCTGGTAGTGGGAGACCTCTCCGCTAGCTGTCATACAACTCATACTTCCCTCGAGAGGAGGCATGATTCCGAGCAGCGTAGTGATGAAGCTCTACAGCAGGCGGATCCGAGTGGTGGAGTTTACGAGCGCCATGGACTACGAGGGTCACAGCTCCGGACGGGGGATAAGAGCTCCACTGGGGCGGAGGCTGTGGGTAGTACACCGGTTGCGCCGGAGCATACTGCTGTTGTTCTTGCAGTGGTACTACATACGGCTGTGGCTGCGGTAGGACATATAACTAATGCTATTGTGGATGGGGAAGGGATAGCGGAAGCTACGGTCGAGGTTGAGGAGCCGGCTGCAGGGTGGAGTAGGTGGTGAACATAGTGCTACTATGGGAGTAGGTAGGGCTTGTGGTAGCAACGAAGGTGCCAAGGCGGCGCTCACGCTGATGGCGCAAGGCGGTAACAATGCGGGCCTCATCAATAGGGATGGGGCACGTGTATGGGTGGTACAACCGTAGCCACAGTTGTGGCACGTCAGGATAGTGCCACTGGAGGAAGACTACTACACCTTGCCCTTGCCCTTCCCGCCCTTCTTTCCTTTGCCCTTGGCGCTGCCGGAGGAGGAAGTGCCGGGGGAAGAGGTGGGAGGAGCCATCGGAGGTGCCAACTACAGTCACACAAGAGCCACCACGCAAAAGTTGTGTGTCCTTGAGTGCTACCTCCACACTGAGGAAGAGGTCGTAGGCCCAGGTCATCAAAGTGCCCTGGGCTGCAAGCGCCTCAAGGATGGGTCGGCCGTAGGGGATGAAGATGTCCGCAAACTCACGAGTGGCACCATTCTTGATGGTGAGGAGGGCAGAAAGTGGGGGAGGTGCAGCTGTCTTGAGCTTGTGCAAGATGTCCTGTGCACAGCGCCAATACGTGGTGAAGGACTTGGACTCCCGCATGTGAAGGCAGATGAATTCCTTCAGGAGGAAGCTGACAGCTGCCTGGCCGGAGGCACGATACGGCCGCGTCAATGTGTCCCAAGCCCGCTAGGGGTCAGCGCTGGTGTCGTCATTGGCATCACTGAGAAACGGCTCCAGGGCGGTACGGTCAGAATTGGGTGCGGCAAGTATGAATGTGTGGACGGCACGGTCCACCTCAAGTGCCTACTCTGGGATGCCGTCGTCATGCATAAGGTTGAAGTACGCCCACAAGCCATCCCCCTGTGTCCAGATGCGGTAGAACAGTTCTCAAGAAAGGAACTACTCATCTCCGACAACAGTAAGAGGAGGGGACTCAAAGTCCTTGCGCCGAGAGGGGTTGGCCACTCCAATTCCTAGGACGCCAGTAACTATCTACTGATGCTTTTGCACCTGTTGTTGCACTACTGTCTGCGTTGTCACAGTCAAAGCATAACCAGGCTTTCCGGGGAGGAAAGTCATGCTGGTGCTCCTTGCGACGAGCATCTGGTGCAACGGATCAACCTAGCACTACAGATCCGCTATGGGATCTACAGCGGGCAGATGCGGGCGGCATTGTCCTGGCTGGGAATTGTCACTACTGCTGAGGGTGGTGACGCCTTTGCTGATTCTACGACTACTGCTGCTGTTGCTGCTTTCGCTGTTGCTGCTCCCGTTGTTGCTGCTTCCGCTGCTGCTTTTGCCGCTGTTGTTGCTGCCGCCTCCGCTACTCCTGCTGCTACCACTACTGCTGCTGCCGTTGCCGCTGCTGCTGCTGTAACCGTTGCCGCTAATGTTTCTACCGCTGCTGCTATTGCCACTGCCGCTGCTGCTGCCGTGGCAACTACTGTCGTTGTTGCTGCTGTCGTTGCTGTTGTTGCCGCCCCACGTCGGGTTGGTGTGCAATCTCCCCTCAGTAAAGAGCTGGATGATGAAAGTGGTCTGATCAAAACTAAGACTGCGTTTCTTGCTGGTGTGGGATGGTGGCAAAATTCGACCTCCAGTCCTGAAATTTGACGAAGTACTGAAATTTCATATTTCAAAATTTTAGCACTTAAAGGATGTCAAATTCCAGCAAAATTTAGACCACAGGTGCGCCTGAATGTCCTGAATTCAATGCTGAAAACACTGGCTTTGAAAAAGCGAAAAGAAAGTGCCAAAACAACCAGATTTTGTGCTCAGCTCAAAATGTTAAAAAAAAATCTGGATGTGCAACGCAGGACGATTAATGCTGGAGGCTGCAGACCACCAAACGAGCCAAGTATGGTTGTTATGGAAAGTTTGTAACCAAATCTTTCCAATTAGCCTATGCTCGTAATGTTTCATGTCCGTTTGAGTCCAATGTAGTTAGGCGTAGGGGACGTGGGTGGCTGACGTGATTTGCGTCTGCCTCTCCTCCTCATCCGTGCGACTTCCGGGAAGGTGCGAGGACGGGGCACTAGATACAAACGGTGCTCCTGCCTCCTTCCTCTCCATCTTGGGTATCTGCTGCTGCCGCTACTACTGCTCCTTGCTGTTGTAGCTCTGTTTGACATTGTTGCTGCTGCTTTTTCTGCATCTGTGCTATTGCTTCTGTTGCTGCTACTGCTACCGTTGCTGCTGCTGTTGCTGCCGTTGCTGCTGCTGCTGCTGCTGCTGCCACTGCTGCCACTGCTGCTACTACTACTGCACCTCATTCATACCTGTGGTTCACGTTGTCGTGTGCATCGTTGCCAGGAGGTTGCCTGGCGTCACTGCGCTGGCCGCTCACCTCCCTGCATCAAACGTGGAAGTCAGAGCTGCCGAAAAAAATCCAGGTGCATTTCCCTTGGCCTAGTGGCCGTGGGAATTCTGATGTTGCCACCAGGCAGGTCACTACTGCCAGAAAAAATCCGACAACATTTTCCCTCCACAGGCGCGTTTGGGAGGTCCGCCGGCGTAGTCAGGAACATGTACGCCACTAATGTTGCTGCTACATTTAGTGCGCTACGGCTCTATACCAAAAAGGAACTAGCTAGTGTGCAGGTTGGGGCAGTGGCGTTGTTGATGCAGTGTGCGGGAATCTACGCTCGTTGCTTAGTCTGCCCCCTTAGTTTGTTGGACTATAGTCTAAGTCTCAGAGGTCTGGTTTGTTACTCAGAAGTGTGTGTGCCAGAGTTCACGTCAGAATGCAGCTGGAATGAAATAATGACTGATTAGGAATGAAGAATAAGCAACTAACTAAGACCCCTCTGAGTTCTAGCCTCACCTCAGCTCTGTGAGGCTTGATACTCAGAAAACCAGCCAACCAGGAAAATCCTAGCATAATCCTGTCTGGCACAATTTCCTGGGTGAGCCCTGCCAGACACCTGACAGCCCAAAACTTGGCCATTGTCCGTTTTGCCAAAAAAACTGGACCATATTAAATCATCGATGCTGCAAACGCAGTTGTGCAGTCAGAATCAGCAAGAAAAACAGCTAAGAGAAGTTACGACTGCCCGTACTCAGGTGTCGAGTACACTATTTTAGAGAGCCAACTACAACTACTGATGACGTGAGAGCCAAGGGTAGGTGCCGATGGAGCTGGTTGTACGATGATACTGTATCAGAAGCACGAGGAGAAGGAGAACCACACGCTCGGCTTCACAACGATACGTCCAATCCACCAAGCAGCGCCCCGTCGGCTTAAACGTCCATCCAGTCAGTCGTCTGCACGAGCATGTACACAAGCCGAGACGTCACAGTATGATTCAATGCACAGATAGAACAAGAACACCACTTGTTCGAGTCCCAAAACAAGGAGATTAGCTTTAAAATGGAAATGGGCCTCTAGAGATTTGAAACATTCGAGTCTCCCTGCTCAGAGTCGTTGATGACGATTGCTCCTAAGTTATACGTGGGGGAAAACCCCTCACATGGACTGAGATCGCCATTCTGCAAAATCCAACGATGACCAAAGTGTAGGAGTTGGAGACTCGGCCGTTACATGGGTCTTGAGCCTGATTTGCATTTTTTTTGTGTGTGTCAATTGATCAATGCCGGACCTATGCGTCTGACTAGTAGTAGCGTGTAGCTCTAGATTTTGTATCTCTAGGTTCATGCGGTGTTGCGTTTGGATGCATGTGCACTAAGTTATGGCCAAAACAATGGTTTTGTGTTGATTTGAGACAATGCCGTGTGCGTCAACCGCCATGCGAGGCGGCATGTATTTCTGATGTATTCTTGTGTGTTAGCTTCCTAGCAGTTTCTCAACACTTGCATTCTGTTTGGTGGAACTTGTATGAAGCATGCAGTCACTACTCGGTGTGACCAAAAATTATGGGATAAATTGACAAAATAATCATGGTTGAGGCTCTGCCCTCATACAAGGTTTCGTGCTCCTATCCACTTGAAAACTCAAAACCGTCCATGTTCTTGGCTTACTTGAGACCCAAACATAAAGAAAAACCTAGGCAACCGGTTGGGGCAGCAGCGTTGTTGATCCAGCGTACAGGCTTCCACGCTCGTTGCTTAAGTCTGCTTCCCCCTCAGTCTACCGCTCTAGAGTCTAAGTCTGGATGCTCTGGGTTTGTTACTCAAAAACACGTGTGCCAGTGTTAGCGCCAGAAAGCAGCTGAAAAATGAAATTGACTGATTACAAATGAAGAATGAGCAACAATGGGAGACCCCTCCATGTTCTAGCTCCCCCCCAGCTCTGTAGAGCTTGTTACTCAATTAACCGGCCAACTAGAAAATAGACCTAGACCTATTTTCTGGCAGGCAGGATTTTCCTGGTGAGCCTTGCCAGACGGCTGACAGCCTAAAACCCGGGCGTCATCCATTTTGCCTTAAACCTGAACCATACCATAATACCAGTGCTGCGACCGTAGTCGTGCGGTCAAAAACATCTAGAAAAATAGTAGCAAAGAGTTATGGCTGCCCGAACCCAGGTAGCGCCTACGACGGTTCATTATGCCAAAAAGTGCCACGCAACATCACACATGGACCCTAGGCAGAGCATGACACTACAGACGCAATGGTATAGTCAGCTCCAGCGCCTGACGCATGCAGACAACATCTGCGGTTGCAGTAACCGCCGGCGGTCCGACCGCCGAGGAGGCCTGCCGATGGAGCTGAGCACATTGCCGTAGGGAGGAAGCTCCAGCAAACTGTGTGTAGGCCTCAGCGTACGTTGGCTCCACCGGACAACACTCCAGCAGCATTGAGTCTCAACGTCAGTCATCTACATGCCAATGTACACAAGCCGGGAGGACACAACAGAGCACAATGAGAAATGCAAAGAAACCAATACTCCCCTATGACTCACATGCGCAGTGAACATGGATGGGCAGCACCATACTGAACAAACAGACTTCCCCGGGGCGCAAAGAGATGCAGGCCATAACAAAGAGAGTAACTCACATGTGCATGCTGAACTCACAGCTTTCTTGAATGAGTCGCACTTCAGCGCCTTGGTCAAGAAGTCAGCCAGTTGCCGTGCTGTCTCAACCCACACAATGTAGACGTTTTCGTCATGCAACAACGAACGCACGTAGTGATACTCAACATTGATGTACTTTGTGCGTGTGTGATACACGCCGTCATTGTCGGCAATGGTCATGGCACTCTCATTGTCACAATGCAACTTGATGGATGCGACGGACTGACACAACTCAGACAACAGACAACGCAGCCACATTCTCTCACAAGCACCTAAACCAAGGACCACGTACTTAGCCTCAGCTCTACTACGTGCAATGCACCCTTGCTTGCCACTACGCCAGGACACAGCCGTGTCGCCAATCAAGAAGATCCAACCTGTGTGACTCTTACCGTCCGGACTGCCGGCCCTGTCACTATCGGTGTAACCCACCGCGACAACAGCCGGTTGGCGACGGAACAAGAGACCTCGCCGAGGAGTCGAGACAACATAGCGCAGTACTCCGATTGAAGCCTCAAAGTGTAGGTGATGTAGTTCCTAAGAGAACTGAGCTAGGAGGTTGACGGCGAATGCAATTTCTGGACGCGTCGTCGTCACCAGAAACATCACTGACCCGATGACTCGCAGATACGTGGTCACGTCAACTGGCTCCCCGAAAATGTCTGGGTCAGGACCCTTCGGCTCCACCTGGCCATCAGGTGACATGGGTGAAGACGCGTTTGGCACGAGGGGCAGGTCTTCGGTGAAACGAGTGGACAGAGTCTATACATAGGCGGCCTTATGGAAGTGCAAGATGCCCCGGGAGCGATCATGCTCGAGATCCATGCTCAGGAAGACTCGGGCAGACCTGAGATCCTTCATGTGGTAGGCGGTGTGCAACAGCTCCTTGACACACTAGATGGCAGCCATGTCTGGTGACGCAATGAGGAGGTCGTTGACGTAGACCAGTACAGCAGCAAAGGTCTGGTTTTGCAAGCTGACGAACAGTGCGGGGTGAGCGGTGCTACACAAGAGGTCGCCGAGGAGGAGTGTGCTGCTGATCTCCTGGTTCCAGAACCATTGCGGCCGCTTCAACCCATAGAGGGCCTTACACAATTGCCATACTCTGCCAGTGCCTTCGTCGAAGCCTCGGGGCTGCACCATGTAGAGCTTCTCGCCCTCCAGCCATGGAGGAAAGCATTGCTTACGTCCATCTCGTCCAGCTCCCACCCGTGATGGCCAACCAGGCTGAAGAGCGCCCGGCTAGTGGAGAATTGACCAACTGAGGCAAAGATCTGGTCGTAATAAACCCCAGGGACCTGAGCAAACCCCTTGGCTGTGAGGCAGACCTTGTACTTGTCCAAGGACCCGTCCGACTTCCATTTGCACCGGAAGACCCACTTGGCACCAATGGCCTTCCGACTTGGAGGAAGATCGATGAGGTCATACACGTGGTGCTGTCGGGTGTGCTGTGGAGTGGACTGCGAGAGCATGTGCATCTCGAGCTCTAGGTGGGATGCGCGTGAGTGCAGCCACAACAGCATGCCGATGCTCGTCATGGAGCATGGCGTAGCCCAGTGTGGAGCCTGGGTGGAGTTCTACAATGATGGCTGACGTGGTCAGGCCGAGAGCCTTGGTGCCGGGGTCCCCACTCACGACCTTAGTAGTGGAAGGGACACGTGGAGTGACAAGGGGCCGAGGCGCCACAGGACGCTACACGGCAATCTGGGCGCTCACTGATGACCTGGGTTGGAGACTACCGCCTGGGCCACGGGTGTAGCGTAGTGGAGCAGGAGATGGCAATGAGTCCGACGGGGTTGTAGCCACGGAGGGACCAGCGGACGTGACTGAAAGTGTCGGCCCGAAGGGGCCAGCGGGTGAGAGTGGGGCGGCAAGCCTGGAGGGGCCAGCGAGAGCAACTGGGGCTGCCATCCCGGAGGGACCAACGGACATGACAGGGGCTGCCGACGCGACTGAAGTTGCCGGCTTGGAGGGGCTAGTAGACGCGACTGGGACGACAGGTATGGAGGGGCCAGCGGGCGCGATTGGGGCTGCCGGCCGGAAGGGGCCAGTGGATGCGGCTGGGGCTACCGACCCGGAGGGGCTAGCGGACGCGACTGGGGCTGCCGGCCCGGAGGGGCCAGTGGATGCGATTAGGGCTGCCGGCCCCGAGGGGCCACTGGATGTGACTGGGGCTGTCGACCCGGAGGGGCCAGTGGATGCGACTGGGGCTGTCAGCCCGGAGGGGCCAACAGACACGACTAGGGCTACAATCCCAGAGGGTTCTGTAGATGCGACTAGGGCTGCCGGCCCGGAGGGACCAAGTGATGTGCCTCCCGGAAGCGGTAGTACAGAAGACGGACTCACCACTCCCCCACGCAACAGGAGGGACACAGACAGGCCAGAGCAGACAAGATTGCCAAGAAACAACTCCTCGAAGAAGAGGGCATTCGCGTGACTCAACGATGTAGTGGCGGGAGGGATCCCAGAAGCGCAAGGCCTTTGACTGATGAGAGACGCTAAGAAAGGTGCAAGGACGCCCGTGTGGGACAAGCTTGCCGCCTCACTGCGAGACAGGAAGCCACACAATGGCCACGCTGCCCCAGACGCGAGCGGGGCGGAGGTCAGCTCGTTGACCGCACTAATGCTGGTACGACATGGACTGGCGAGGAAGGGATCCGTGAGGAATCCGGTTCCAGACCCACGTCATGTAGTCCATGGCTTCAAAATAGAAGCCATTGGAGAGGCCAGACTCAACCCGCATGGTGCGAATAGCATCGGCTATAGTGCAGTTCCAGCGCTCGGAGACGCTGTTCTAGGCGGGTGTGTAAGGCGCAAACGTCTCATGGTGGATACCACAGGAGGCGATAAAAGTCGTGGTCTTGCCCATGTACTCACCACCGTGATCGGAGCAAAAGTGGCAAAGAGACCGACCTCACTCGTGCTCCACAAGAAGAAGCCAATCCCGAATGGCGGTAGCAACATCGTTCTTCTGCCGCAGGCAGAAGACCCAGCAGTAGCAAGAGTAGTCGTTAGTGAGGGTGAGGACATAATGTGCATGCTTGTCGACCGACTCTGTAGGGAGAGGACCCATGACATCAGAATGAACTAGGTCAAGAGGGGCGGATGCGTGAGAGGACTGAGGGTATGTGGACCGGTGTATCTTGCCCCTAGCGCAATCAATGCACTCCGTGGGGCACGGCGGAGGGAAAGTGTCTGGGTCAAGGCCTTTGGCCGGCTGGGTGCGGAGCATGCTATCCATGACAACAGAGTGAACGTGGCAAAGGCGGCGGTGCAAGAGACGTGTATGTTGCGAAGAGAGTGTGCCGGTGACAAACACATGGCCAGTGGCAGCAAACAAAGAGGGGACAGAAGGAAAGGAGGACAGACAAGGCACGTGCCAGATGTTTCCACTGGCGATGGCATGCAGAACAACAGTACCAGACGGACGCAACAACACAGTGCCAACACCACTCGAGTGCAGAACGTCCATGCTCATGCGGTCAAGGGCAGTAACGGAGAGAATGCTGAGCTAAAGATCGGGGACAAAGAGGACATCGGTCACGAAGACATCACCTGCAGGACCACAAAAACAAACAACACCGACGCTGCGGACGAGTAATACCTGTCCAGAGCCAATCCGGACGCCGGACACATCGCCAACAGGGCCAAGCACACTAAAGGCCTCGCGAGAGGCCATCATGTGATGCGTGGCCCCGGAGTCGATGATCCAGGTCTCGGCGAGGGTCTTGGACCAGGGTCGCTAGATCACTAACAGTCACGTGGCAGTAGGCAAGAGATGCAGACAAAGTGGAGGGCGGCGCAAACCGAGACTGTCAAACATCAAGCCATGCGATGTCGTCATGGGAGGGGGTAGAGGGGGGGCAGAGGAGACAACGAGACGGACGAGGAGGTAGGACTCGACCACAGCTCAGTCTCAATCATGCAGGACAGAGGAGATGAGCAACAGATGACACAACTTGTACTTCCCTAAGGGGGGAGGGCAAGGCAGGCTGAGCTGGAGCGCGATGAACTGCTCATGTTGATGGTCATGGGTGGACGGTCCGAGAGTGTAGATGGAGTGTGGAGTGACAGCACCAGGGCTTGGATAGGGGAAGGACTGCACCTATGATGCAAACGAAAGAGCCGACGTTTGTAGATATTGTTGCTACGGAGCTAGTGTTGACGGGATCGATACGGTTGTTAGAGTGAAACTGCTCGCCAGAGTCGAGGCATCAGGGCTAGCGATTGCTACGGCGGCAGAGGCGAGACGGCGCTCACACTGGCAATGCATGGTGGCGATGACGCGCGCCTTGTCCGTTGGTGGTGGGCAAGTGTACCACCCGCCTCCTGGCTGGCCGTAATTGTCGCAAACCAAGCCACCACCACTAGACCCAGTCGGTTGCTGCTGCTGCTACTGCTGAGGGCCATTGCCCTTCTTGTCCTTACGCTTCTTCTTCGCCGACGATGATGACAAGGAGGTGGTGGGTGCAGTTCCTATGCAGGAAGCAACGGCCGCGGAGGCAACTGTAGGAGATGCGAGGGCCTCTGTGCGCGGGATGTGAGACTCTAGAAAAGCTTGTTCAATCCTGAGGAAGAGCTTGTATGCCCAGGGCATGAGGGTGCCCTGGGCTGCCATGGTGGAAAGGACATCCTGGGAGTAGTGTACAAAGACGTCACCGTAAGCGCTCGTGGCACTGCGCTTGATGGTAAGAAGCGCGGCCAGACGAGGTGGAGCAGAGGTGCCCAGGCGACGGAGGATGTCCTCAGCCCGCTGCCAGTAGGAGGTGACCATCTCGGTCTCCCCCATGTGCAGGGAGTTGAACTCCTGCAACAGGCGGCTGGTCTCAGCCTCGCTAAACAGGCAATGGGGACAAAGTGAGGATGTGCCATGCGGCCGCAGGGTCTCCCGCTTGAGGTGTAGTCCTCGAGGTAGGGCTCTAGGACTAGGCGTAAAGCCGGAGGAGTGACTGGAACGAGGGCACACACAGCGCGACCAGCGTCATAGAGTTGGCCGACCTGGGTGCAATGGTACGGACGAGTGTAGTACGCCCACAAGCCCTCAACCTGGAAACAAAGTTCCGAGCTCCGGAATTGATTGACGGCCTGAAGCAGTGGGGACGGGGTCTCAGATTCCTTTGGCCTATAGCTGGCACCTACAGTGGGGCCACGGACAGAAGTCACTGTCTCCCGCTGGCACTGAGTCTCCTACTGTGCAAAGTAATGCGTGGCAGCACACACAGCGAGGCTGGCCTGCCCAAGTGGAAGAAAAGGGAGTAGGGCATCGGTGTGAGGCTATGATGCCAATGGCTGCAGTGTTGCAAGTTGCTACGTCAGTGCGGCAAGCTGCTGCTGAATGGCAGCCAGGGGGTCGGAGGCATCGGCGACAGAGCCTGTAGACTGTTGCCGCTGCTGTTGTTGTTGCTTCTACTATTATTTCTACTGCAACTACTACTGATGTTGCTGCTACTCCTGTTCCTACTACTATTGATGTTCTTGTTGCTGCTACTACTACTATTGCTGCTACCGCTGCTGTTGCTGCTACTATTGTTGCTTCTACTACAACTACTACAGTTGCTGCAAGAAAGGAGGGCTAGGAGTCCCAAAAAAACAGAGGAGGACCCTTCCCCATTCGGGCTGTTACCCATGGTGGGTTGTGCTGCCCCCTTTTTTTCATTTTGTGTGCGACTAGTGTTGGCAGTGACGTTAGTCTACAACGGCTGACGTCAGGAGCCGCTACTTTGTTTCTACAGAGTTGCTATTGTAGAAGTATTTTCCACCTCTTCCTTTTTTTATGACGTCAGTAGTTACATCAATAGTGACGTCAGCTGAGGGTTGCTTATGTCAGAGGCGGATATTGCTAAAGTCGCTACTGTAGCAACTGCTGGGCACCTACTAATATAGCTGTAGTTGCTGCTACTGCTGCCGCCGCTATTGCTGACCTACTGTTACAACAAGTGTTCCAGCTACTGCTACTGCTGCTACGATCGTTGGTGTAGCAGTGGCTGTTGTAGTTGCTGCAGTTGCTATTGTGATTGTTGTTGCGGCTATTGTTGTAGTAGCATATGTTGTTGCTGCTATTGCTGCTGCTATTACTGCCGCTACTACTGTTGTTACTACTGCTGCTGCTGTTGTGGTTATTGGTGGAGCAACGGCTGTTGTAGCTATTGTAGATGCTGCTGCTATGACTGCTGTTCTTGTTGCTGCTGCGACTGTTGCTGTAGCATCTATTGCGGCTGCTGCTACGGTTGCTATTGTAGTAGCAGCTGCTGCTACTACTGTTGCTTCTGCTGTTGGTGTTGTTGCTGCTATTACTACTACTAGGCTGCTACATGCTGTTGGCTGCTCCAGCGGGGTGGGGGATTTTTTTCCATTTTTTCTTTTCCTTCTTTACTCGCCACAGCGGGCTCGCTGCTCGCTGTGAGCAACGAGTTGCCAGCAACGAGCTCTTTGCTCGCTACTAGCAGCTCACTGCTCGCTGCGAGTACTGAGCTTGCTACCAGCAGCTCGCTGCTTGCTACGAGCAGTGGGTTACGGGCAGTTGTGGCTGCTGCTCCTATTGGCCACCATTGCATCCGCTGCTGCTGGCTGCTGCTAGCCGCTACCGGCTGCTGCTCGATGCTGCTGCCGCCAACTGTCATTGCTGTTGTTGCTGCCGCGGACTCAAGTTGATAGTCGCTGCTACTATTGTAGCTATAACTTGCTACTACTAGCTCATGCTGTTGCTTGCTACTACGGGTTGCTACTACTACTACAAGCTACTGCCGGCTGCTATTGCTATTGCGAGCTGCTACAAGATGCTGCTACTACTGGCAGCTGCTGCTGCTGCGCACAGCTGCTGCTGGCTGCTACTACCACTTCTCGCTGGTGTTGCAAGCTATTGCTATTGCTGTAGGCTTGTGCTGTTTCTCACTACACCTTGATAATGTCGTCACGTGCATCATTGCCAACAGGCACCTGACACAGCTTGTTGCTCACCTCATCGCATCACAAGTGGAGGTCAGTGCTTCCGGAAAAAATCCGGCAGCAGTTCCCCTGGCCCACTCGCCGTGGGAAAAATTCTGATGCCGCCACCAGGCAGATCAATGCTGTCAAAAAAAATCCGGCAGCATTTCCCCTGCACTTGCACGTATGGGGGTCCGTCGGCATAGTGAAGCACCTGTACGCCAGTCGTCTACTGCTGCTGCTACGCTCTGGCTCTAATACCAAGAAGGAAAACCTAGGCAGTAGGTTGGGGCAGCAACGATGTTAATGTAGCGTGCAGGATTCCACGCTCGTTGCTTTAGTCTGCTGCCCCCTTAGTCTGACCCTCTAAAGTCTAAGTCAGGATGCTCGAGGTTTGTTACTCAGAAAAACGCGCGCCAATGTTAGCGCCAGAAAGCAGCTGAAAAATGAAAGTGACCGATTAGGAATGAATGAGCAACAATGGGAGACCCCTTCAAGTTCTAGCTCCCCCCAAGCTCTGTAGAGCTTGTTACTCAACTAACCACCCAATCAGAAAATAGACCTAGACCTATTTTCTGGCAGGCAGGGTTTTCTCAGTGAGCCCTGCTAGACAACCGAAAGCCCAAAACCCGGGCGTCGTCCGTTTTGCCTGAAAACTGGACCATACCATAATACCGAGGCTGCAAAAGCAGTCGTGCGGTCAGAAATAGCTAGAAAAACAACAGCAAAGAGTTATGGCTGCCCGAACCCAGGCAGTGCCTACGACGGTCCATGATGCCAAACAGTGCCATGTTACATCAGACATGGATCCTAGGCGGAGCATGATGCTATAGACGCAATGGTATAGTCAGATCCAGCGCCTGACGCATGCAGATACCATCTGCGATGACAGTAACCACTAGCGGCCCAACCACCGTGGAAGCATGCCGATGGACTGAGCATGTTGCTATAGGGAGGAGGCTCCGGCAAACTGCGTGTAGACCTCAGCGTGAGTCGGCTCCACCGGACGACACTCCAGCAGCGTCGAGTCTCGCCGTCAATCATCTGCACGCCGATGTACACAAGCTTGGAGGACCCAACAGAGCACAATGAGAGATGCGAAAAAACCAACACAAACATGGCTGCGACGGTGTCAATTTTGTGTCGACCTGACAGGCCGCTTCGATCCTCGGATGATCCATGTTGTCAGCGCTTGAGAGATAATTGAAATCTTCCTTTTTTGCGGGACTAGCCTCCGTACCCTTGCCAAAATGACGATGGTTTGAACCAATAATTTGTTTTGCCCTTCATAATCAACGGTGACAATCCAGCGTCAACTTAATGTGCAAAAATGTGACAAAAAGAAGTTCCAGAATTTCCAGGTTGCTTGGAACGTCGCCGTTGGGGCGACCTTGTCTGTGAGGCTTTTATGTTAAGTCGGATCAATCTGCTGACCAAGTGGACCAGAGGATGAAACGGGCGGTCATCGCTGGCCGTCACATATTTCGGGAGTAGTTTTTTCAAACAGGAGCTTCCAGGGGATGCCCGTCCTCAACGTCGCCTAATTTCATGGCGGGTGGCCAGGTCTTTGCCTCCCAGAAGTTTGCCCTACAATATACAAATTGTGTACGTTTTACTACACATATAGTGGCTTATACTGCATGTTGTTTTTGTACCCCAAAGTGAACACCAGCCGTGCCTGGAAATGTGTGAATAGGCAGTGGCAAATCACGCCATTCATATTCATGACGTCATCGTGAAAAACTTCATAGAATTATGACAAAATACAAAGAAGGAAGGATATATTGACCATATAATCCTAGTTTTTGCCCTGTCCTTATGGGAGGTGTCAGATCCAGGCAGATGATGAGGTTCTTAACTTACCTGAATCCTAGCCTATCGGATGCTCAACCTTGATAGCGGTAGTCGCAGAAGTAAGCGGGCCTGAACGGCTGGACCATTATCTTTCCGCCCATGCAATTCTGGTCGTCATTTATTCGAAAAAAGTTTGCCCTGCCTGTTTGAGACGAACCGACGCGTTAGCCTTCACACATTCATGACGCAGGTCCAATTCTGTTTTTCGTAATTAGTTGGGCTCAGCAAGAATGAGTCTGACTCAAACATCTACAATAATATTATATTTTACCATGCACACTGCCATAAAAAAACTCGCCGTTTAGCCAACATACCAGGTAGGTCTCTTACATCAGTTGGAGTTTGGCGCTTACGAGATTTGCCGGCGGAGCTTGCCATGCGATATTGCTGGCCGTCACATGTTTTTTAAAATATTTTTTGGAACAATCGTTCGCCTTTTACACCTGTCCTCATCGTCGCAAATTGTCGTGGTGACTGGTCAGGTCATCGCCTCAGACAAGTTTGCCCAAGAAGTAAATACAGTTCATCAAGAAAAAGGTGGTTTGAATGTTTTGAACGTCATTTTCACTTTCTAATCCATGATCCACTAAGCATTTTTGAGAAGATTTTCCCAAAAGGCTCCTTGAAAGATGTGGCGTGAATTGCCACTACCTAACCACACGTTCCCCGGCACGGCCACCACCTTCCAGCACCGTGTGAGAATGCTGCGAGTACCACGACACTTCAACCCCTGTTCCAAAGAGGTATGGCATCCTTGATGCGTTGCAAGATGGGTTGCCATGTGTCTGCAGGGTTGAGAGTGCATCGAAATTGAATTCCTAGGATGCATACTAGCCCTTCTGTTACCGTATGGTGTGCGTGGGTTGGAAGCGTTGTGCGTTCTCCGATGGGTATGATTAGGGTTTTGCGCGCATTGGCTCTGAGGCCAGTGATTTTGGCTGCAGTTCGTAAAAGCCTACTACATTTCTTCAACTCTTCTTCCGTGCGGATGAGGATGGTGGCGTCGTCTTTGCATCCGGCGCATGTTTGGCGGATACGTTGCGTGAGTTGGATCCCGGGATGCCGTTCTCTGATAAAATCAGCTATGGGCTCCATAGCGCAAATGAACAGGCCGGGGACTAGTGGACAGCCTTGCCTAACTTTGGATTAGAGAGTGATGGCTGGGGTGAGGTGCCCATTGATTAATAGTTGTGTGGTGGTATTTTCATGAAGAATTTGTACCCATGTAATGAAGTGTTGTGGGATTCCAATGTGCCCTAGTGTGTTGATGAGAAAATCTCGGTTGAGGGAGTCGTATGCTTTTTCAAAGTCGGCAGCGAGATAGTACAAAGGTGTTTTGGTTGTAGTGGCCCAATGATGGATGTCTTGTAGTTGCGTTCAGGTGTGCTGTATGTTGCGCCCAGAGACAAAGCCTGTTTGGTATTGATTAATGATGTATGGGAGGGCCAGATTTAGGCGTTCTACGAGGATTTTGGCCATAATTTTTTATTCTGCGTTGAGTAGAGAGATAGGTCTGTAGTTTGTGAGGAGGGTAGGGTCGTCGTTTTTGTGAATGAGGACAGTGATAGAGGCATTGAAGTTGTGGTGGCTTCGTGAGTTGGTGAATAAATCGTTGTAGTGTTGGGTGAGGAGCTTGAGGTTTTGTGCTTGGGGGATAATTGCTTTGTAGAGCTCACCTGGTAGTCTGTCTGGGCCTGGGGTTTTGTGGGAGGCTTGCCAAAGGACGGCGTTGGAGACGTCTACCTCAGTGATGGGATTACTCAGCCTGGCAAATATGGGAGGTGGGAGGCGTTTTCTTCGGCGTGCAGGTAGTAGCGTGTCAAATGTTTCAACGGGGTCTGGTCTCCTATATATGTGTGCAAAGAAGCTTGCTGCCTCAGTAGCTATGGCCGCTTGGGTGTCAAGGATTGCACCGTTATTGGTTGTAAGTTTATGGATTAAAGTTTGGTTTTTCCTTGTGCAAATGAGATTTGTAATCAAAGAGGATGGTGTCGTGGCTTGTGTGTTCCATCGAAGCTTAGCGGCTCCTGTGAGGAACTTAGCACGTTGCTCAATGTATTTGTCAAGTTTCGAGTTTAAGAATTGGAGGAGGGTCAGGATTGTTGGATCTTGGGTTTGGTGCTATGCCTGTTGGTATTGTAGCACCTTGTGTTGTAGATGAGTAATTGTTTTCTTCCATCGGATGGATTCTTTTTAACTATTTTCCTTAAGCTTTTGAATGAAAGTGGTCTTTTGTATGGACCATGTGGGGGAGGTTGTCTGAGTGATAAGGGTCTGTACCCATGGCTTGGAGATGAGGGATGTGTTGAGTCACCAACATCCAGGGCCCTTCGTTGGCCCATGTGTTGCTATGCGCACATGGAGACAGATTCCAGCTACATTGTCACTTAGGCACGGCGGCAGTGGTTTGTGGGCTATGTGGGTGATGCAGAAGGGGGGAGTCTTTTGTGTGTACACTCTGTCTATGTGTGATAAGGAGTTGTGGGCTTTCGAGAAGAAGGTGAAATCTTGTTTTGTATCATGGTGTTGTCGGAAAGTGTCATATAGGTCATACTCATCAAGAATGGTTTGTAAGAGGTTTTCGCAGGTCTTTGTAGGTGGATGTCGATCTATGGGGCAGGTTGCACAGTTGAAATCTCTGACGAGGATGTGTGGGTGATGTATTATGAGTTCTTTATGGAGCACTTCCCAAAAATGTTGTCGATGGGTACCTAGTGGAGGTGTGTATATTGTTGTGATGTGTATCTCCACATCGTGTTTGAAGATGCTGCAGTGTGTTATACGTCCACCTTTCACAAAGGTGACTTTGGATTTCGTTCCATGTCGCAATCCTACAAGAATGCCTTCCATCCGGGAGGAGATTGCATTATTGTGAGACAGTTCAAACTGGGATGTTAGGGGAGAGAATGTGAACACATTCTGATCTTGTACTCTTGTGTCTGTCACAAGGAGGATGTCTGGTGTATCTGTGGATAAAAATACTTGAAGTTTCTTGTGTTTCTCTAATCTGTTCATACCATTGCAATGAAAATGGAACAGTTTAACAGTGTCTGTTGTGTGAGATGCACTTTGCTGTTCGATGGCATTTGTGGTGGTTTTAGAGAGGTCTAGCATGCCATCATCTCTAGGAGAGAGTTCGTGTGGGAGCAAGTTCAGATCAAAGGCATGTGGGGTTACAAAATCAAAAGATCGAGCACTCGGCTCCACCATGGGAGAGGGGTGTGGCTGATTTGTGGGCCCCTCGCCTTCTCCACTTGCATCTTCAAGGCTCATAGCCTGGTAGCTTGGCGATGTGATGGGCTCCGGTACCTGCGTGTGAGGGCTCACAAGTGTGGGAGGGGATGATGTGGGGGAAAGGAGAGAAGTCTGGTGATTTGTATGAGTGAGTATGGGATAATGTGGGTTGAGAGGAAGAAATCGCAAAGAAGTGAGGAGGGGTGATGTGTGTTTGGCACGAGGAAGAGGAGAACATGTGGTCGTGCGCTGTTTGCGTGAGAGGGGGTGAGAGGTGGGG